>QLNU02007637.1:16266-28086 GCA_006491805.2 Dysdera silvatica | reverse complement strand
CTAATATCTGGATGATGCTTATACAGTCGAACCTCATTAAGACGAACACCAAGGGGAACAGAAAATTTGTTCATATTAACAATAATTCGTCTTATCCGGAAAGGATAGTATTCTATACAATCTGATGGCACTTCAGAAAATGATTCGTATTAAAAGTTATTCGTCTTAAGTGTGTTAGTTTTAACAAGGTTTGACTGTATTATTTAAGATGCAAGTCATTTTAGAATAGATGTTACAGCAATTATCGTTTTAACCGTTATTTATAGAAGAAAAAACTTTGGATGAATAAAAAATTTTAAATTACATAAGCGTATTTAATATGTTATTTATTGTACAAGGGGTGGTATGTATATGTATAAAAATATGGAATTTAACGTTTTATACAGACTCTATACCAAAAAATTTGCAATTAGAAAAAAAAATATTGCCCTATATCTAATCATATAAAGTAGGTTTCATTTTTCTGGGTGGAATAGTTACTGAGATATCGCATATTTACTATTCTATATTTAATTGCTAAGAAAACATGGTTTTGTTTTTGTTTTTTTACAAATTAAAAAAAAATGATAGTCCTTTGATTAGATTTGGAGTTTGTATGCCGTTTAAAGCAAGTTTTCACATGTGCTTCAATTTTTTGCTGGGAATAGTTCTGTAAGGTTACCATTATTTCACAAAAAAAATGCCAAAACAGCGATAAAAGTTTGTAACTAATGAAATTTAACTTTTCATAACTCTGCAAATAGTCTACATAAAAACGTGAAATCTTTGACTAACTGGATGTTGAGCAATATTTTTGTAATTTCATATTTTTTAGTGGAAGGCCTGTATAAAAAGTTAAATTCCATATTTTTTATACATATAGTTCCCTCTATAAAATAATGTATTCAACATCCTTACATGATTGATGCATGCTGTATGCTCTCGGGTGTTTTTCTGCTTGTAAATGGCATTGGTCATTCCCTGAAGGAAGGGTTGTGTCACTGGCCACAGCACATCCATGTATCGTTAGGCCATCATAGTGCCCTCAGTATGGAACAAAGGGGACCTGCTATCTATGCGTCCCAAACCACGATGCCACATTGTCGTGTGGTGTGCTGTTCTACAGATGTGGCCGGATTGGGCCTGTCACCACATTGCCACCAGACTCATACACAGCGACTGTCA
Source organism: Dysdera silvatica (assembly GCA_006491805.2). NCBI lineage: Eukaryota > Metazoa > Arthropoda > Arachnida > Araneae > Dysderidae > Dysdera > Dysdera silvatica. Next base: position 26,922 of record QLNU02007637.1, on the reverse strand, counting down.
ATGCTAAAACAGAAGCGTGAATTGTCTGAGAACATGACCCTGTGCCATTTCATCATCCATGTGGCTCGATGCCATCACAGTTGCAAATGAAGGCATTTATGCTTTTGGGTCAATGATAGCTTCGTAATGTGTGCCATGAATACAGGCTGTCAGCGTCTGATCGGCAGATAATGGTCCTAGTCGATATGGGAGTATCAATGACTTCCTATACATGCTGCAAAAAAAGTTTATGGCGGTAACTTGCGGAGCCACCAGTGCTTGCTGGCGTATGCATTGGCCCATGTGTGCTAATGTCACTCTGGCTGTACCAGCCCCTCAAACGTGCCACATTCCCTTGTTCCAACCATCTTTGCCACAGCTGGTGCACCATAGACACATGTAGGTGCCTATCCTCTGCGATTTGACGTATGGACCAACCTGCCCTTCTAAGGCCGATCACCATTCTCCTCGTAAATTCGTCTGTCTTCTCAAACTACCTCTTTTGGCGGTGGCCTGGCATTCTCTGCTGCTGTGTGTTTTCTCGGAGACAAAAAGAAAAGTGCAAAATGATTTCCCTAACGGACAGAGCTGCACAACTATGGCCGATTCTGCAGGTTGCTTTCCTTATATCGCACTCAACTTGTTTGAGGCAGCTGCATATTCTGCATCATTTACATAACTTAATGAGCTGCATCTGCCCTGCAATTTGCATAATTTTCTGCCCACTCCTTCTTGGTGTTGCATTTTCTGTCTTGTAGTGTATTTAGCTCCAAATGTTGTCGAGACCATTAAAAATAGTATACTCGTGTTTGTAAAAATTGCAACATCATGAAAGACTCGTGTGAATTGAATGAAATTTAATGTACAAATGACCTGTACTGATACAAATAAGTGATTAAAATTACAAAGCAAAAAAATAATATTGCATGTCGAAAATCAGTATTTGGTGAAGCCACCACGCGTTGCAATAAGTGATGCTATACGACGTGGCATGGAATCAAACATATGTTGAATGTGTGCCTGAGGAAGAGCATTCCAGGTTGCTTGTATGCGACCCCAAAGTTCATCTGTAGTAGCTATGGGACGAGGATCACGAGCGAGACGCCGACCAACGATCGAATACCACACATGTTCAATTGGCGACATATCCGGCGAGTAGGCAGGCCAAGGAAGAAGCTGTATCTGCTGTGATGAAAAGAAGTATTGAACATTCCTGGCAATATGTGGGCGGGCATTGTCCTGTTGAAGTACAGCTCCGGGAATGCCTTGAAGGAAGGGAACAACTTCGGGCTCCAGAACTTCATTGATGTACCGGTTGCTGTTAAGATTACCCACAATTCGTAGCAGCTGAGATCGTCCATGATATGCAATCGCACCCCAGTCTATAACACTGGGGGTTCGTCCATTATGACGTTGGATAATGCACTCCGGAAGGTGGCGTTCACCGGTATAGCGTCTAACACAGATGCGGCCATCACTGTACCCCAAATTAAAGCGGGATTCATCAGAAAACACCACTTGTTGCCAATCAGCACGCCAGTCTCTATGTCCATGAGCCCACTATAGCAGCAAGTGTCGATGGTTTTGCGTCAGGGGATCCTGTATAAAGGAACTCTTGCACGCAGTTAACGGTGCAGTAGACGCCGACGAATTGATGAAGCACACAATGATGCACCTGTAGCAGTGCACCAACATTCTGCCAACTGTCCAGATGAAGCAAAACGGTCCTTCACCACCATGCGGACCAGGTGTCTATCATTCCGTGCTGATGTCACCTTTCTGCGTCCACTCCCGGATTTCTGAGTTGTCTGGTTCTCTTGAACCCACTGCTTCCACACTCGCATCACTTTACTGCTGTTACGCCCTATACGAGCTGCTATTGCATGATAAGAAAACCCTCCTTCACGAAGGCCGATCATTCGTCCCCGTTCAAACTCCGTAACTTGCTGAAATGTCGTCCTCTTTCGTCGTAGAGGCATAGTGATATCTCATGTAACGTTTACCACTAGCAGATAACCATACACGCCCCGCTACAGCCCTCTATTTATACGAATCCATCAGCAGTTCAGAGGGCGCTGTTCAGCCCACGCACACGCGATGACTCTGAAATTCTAATCATTTGAATAGCATACCCGAATTTGCATTTCCTGAAAGTTTCAGCACAATCACGTGATTCCTTCATCGTGTTGCAATTTTTACAAACGGGAGTATATTTTGAAAGACATACATAAAGTAACGAGTTTTATCGGTTCTGATTAAATCAATCAATTTTATTTCAAACGAAGTATACATTTTCTTTGTTTTTGTGTATGGTATGCAGGCATAAGTTTACTCCACATGGGCAGTATAGGGGAAAAACTTAGAGGTCTGACTAAGCCTGTACGGCTCTTGGTGTGATTACAAATTTTATGAATCATATAAGAGAATAGAATCAAAAACTACACATCAATCTTTAAAGTAATTTCTTTCATCTTTATTAATATTTTTTATAGTTTCTCTGTCAATTTTTTTTCACAGAATTTCACATAAATTTTCATCGTTTTTCAACAAAATATATTGTCTTCCATTTATAGAATTTTCTATTGATTTTTAATGATAAAATGATTTATAGAAAAGTTATTTTTCATTTCTTGAAGACAACAAATGACTTATAAGTTCAGCAGATAGTTGCAAAATTATTTTAAATAGGGGAAGTGAAGTAAGATTTTGTAATGTACTTAGGAACATAATTCACACTTTAGGGGCAATACAATCAATATGTGCCATTTCAAAGTTCTTGTAAAGTTAAGTATAAAGTTATAAGCATTTAGTGCAGCATATTCATCCGTTGGTAGCTGTAAGGATAAGAAATTAGAGTATGCAGCTTAATTTATGCAGTTAAATGTAAGGATGGTAACTTTAATGTTTAGGAATTTATCAATTTATAAGGTTTTTAGATTACACAAACAGATAGAAATTAAGTAATTTAATATTTACTTGCAAATTAAAAAGTTCAGCACATATAACTAAACGATAACATTGAATTATGAAAACTCTATAATAAAATTTTTATATTTAAACAGAAGAATTGATTATAGTTATAAAATGTGAATATATTTCATGTTCCTTTTTTTTTTTTTTATATATATGTATATAGATTCATGAATACAGTACTCAAAATTTGGTATGGGAATTTTGCCATGGTGATGCTTCTTTGCCTTATCCAGTAAATCGTTGTTATTTTAGCCCAAACTCATATTGCATTGCCACAGCCGCAGCAGAAGAAATCAAGTTTTGGAATTACAGTACAAAAACATTTGAAATTTGTCTCCCTCATAAAGTTCATGTATCGGAATTATGTTTTTCTTCAGATGCAAAATTCATTTATTCTGCTTCTGGTTCATCTATATGGAAGTGGAATTTGCTCAATGCGCATTGTGAAGAACTATTTCAAAGTATTCGTCAGAGTCTTCTTTGTTCATGCTGTCTTTCCCTAAATGGACAGTTCATTGTTGCAGGGACATCTAATTATTCAGTAATCATTTGGAATATGAATACCAAAAAGCTCATTGCAAATTTGAAGGGACATACAAGTCCAGTAAAAGTTGTTCAATGTTCTCAGGATAGTACTAAATTACTTTCAGCTTCGGAAGATGGTTATTGTACTATTTGGGATATTAGTGATTTCATGGCAACATCTATGGTGAGCTTGGAAAATAATTTGAGTGTCCAATTCACTGATGATCTCATTATATCCTCGTCAGACCAACTTAATTGCATTCAGGTAAATATTTTCCTACAATGATTTTATATATACATACAGTAGAACTTTGATAAGTCGAAACCAAAGGGAGTAAAAAAAAAACCTTCAAATTATTAAAAATTCAAGTCCCATCAAACAAGTACATACACAGTGCATTTTGTTCGTCATTTCTTATTACTTCGACTTATAGAAAAATTCAACTCATTGATTTGACTTATTTAAGTTCTACTGTGTGTAAATTTTGCAGATACTTAAATATTTTCATTCACATTTGAAGTTCAAATAATACTGCTTAGCAAAAATATTATCAACCTCTAGTATTTTATTGGTTCACCTCAAGCTGCTGTAACTGCTTGAATGTATTATAACATGATTCCCACACTGTCTAAAAGTCTACTAGCATATTTGGCATAAAAGAGCTCTTCCAGTTAAGGTAATAATAAATTTTATTCAACCTAATTACAATTATGGTGATACATTCTGCCATGTCATATTTTTGATGTTATGTTGATATCCTAGATTTTGAGATTAAAGACGCTAACTAGTGATTAGGTTAGAAATGGAGAAGAGCAAAAAACTATAACTTATTACATGGCTCTCCTATAGATGAGTGACATATTGCATAGGTTGTCGTTTATTACAGACTGGTTTCTTTGATGATTTTGCTGCATATTTATAAATTTGAAGATGAGGACAACTTTAATTTAGTGTTAATTCATGGCCTCATTTACGAAAACTGTGACAAAGGGCAGGGTGAAGCCTGAGTTGATGATAGTTTTAATTTAGATTGAGATCATGAAACGAATTGGGAATTTTTTTAAATTTTTATTTATGAATTTTTGATATGGTTTTAGCAAGATTTTGATGAGTTGGTGTCCATAACATACAAAATGTGTTTTGGTCGTTATCAAAAAAGGGAGGAAAACGTAAATTTGATAAAATTTAAAAACTGACATTGATAATTATGATAATTAGCATGTTTTTAATTATTCATTCATTTTACTATTTAGACATGTTCTGTTGTCATTAGTAAACGAGGAATAAAATGTAAAGGTGAGGAGACTTCACTTTATGATTGTCACAGTTTTGTCTAAGAAAAAAACATATTTGTAAGGTATTCAGAAGTTTCCTTATAGTTAGAGCTAAACGTTTTTCAGGCCCTAGACATCAAGGGAAGTTTTCTTAGATTTCGTAAGTTTTTTAAGGAGTGCTGTTGATTTTTTGCTTTTGGATCAATCCATATGAAGTGGTCCAATTCAGTTTGCTCGACCATTTTTAAAATTTTTTATTTTTTGTCAGTTATTACCCCTATATACCATTAGTTCAAAAAAACTAATATTTTTTCTTTACTCACTTCCATTTAAAAATAGTGGCCATATTTAAACCAAAACTGACAGCCATTTTCGTGTTCATAGGCATTTACGCAACTGAAAATATCTACAGATTGGGAGGCGGTAGAGCTCTGAAAAAAAAAAAGCATTGTTTTGAACAAAATTTGGGCTATATTTTTAATATACATTGGTTACCTTATTTCAGGTTTTAATGGCAAAAAAGCGAGCTCAACTAGATCAAAATATTGGGAAAATTGTCATTTTTTAGGACTTGTTATCTCAGCTTGGAAATAAAGCTGAGATTTCAGTTTTTTGCATCTGTTATGTATATATATACAGGCCTGCACAAAAGTTTAGACACAGAGGCAAATTATAAATAAAAGCGAGAATTTGCATTGAACTTCGCCGATATTGTATCTAAATAATCCTAGAACCAATAATAAATTGTGCAATTTAAAAGATTACCAAAAGTACTGAAAAAAAATATCCCAACACCGTAATATTGGAATCTGCATGCCACAAATGTTTAGGCACATATGTCAGATTTATGCAAATTAACGGCGCGAAGTTCCCAAGTGATCGAAGGGGCGTTTCACAGAGTTGTTATATAAGGCCTGAAATAATTTAGAATGCTTAGAACGATGCCGATGTCAAAGCAATTTACGAATGACGAGATTTCGAAGATTTGGAGGCTGAAAACTAAAAGTAAATCGGTTACTCAAATTTCTCTTGCATTGAACCGTTCAAAGCGAGGCATTTATCGAGTATTATCCCGGGGTGATCAGTATCAACCAAAATCACGATCTGGGAGGCCTCGAGTGACCAGCATTCGGGATGATAGACAAATACGAAGATTGGCTTCAAATGAAAGCCTGTCTGCAAATCAAATAAAAAACACGTTAGCAATGCGAGTGTCAAGAGAAACCATACGTAGAAGGATTGTAGAATGCAGGCATTTGAGATATGCAAAAATGCGCCGCAAGCCCTGTTTGCAATTACATCATAAACAAGCACGACTACAATGGGCAAGGCAGCACATATCATACAGTGACGAATGGCTGCAGGTGTTATTTAGTGATGAAAAAAAGTGGAACTTAGATGGTCCCGATGGCCTTTCGCACTACTGGCACGATCTTCGAAAACGCCCCTTAAGTCGGTTCAGCAGACGTCAAGGAGGAGGTTCAGTCATGGTTTGGGGAGCCTTTAGCTTCAATGGACAGACTTCTTTGGCGTTTTTGAATGGAAAACAAGATTCCAAGGCATACCAGGCAACTCTTGAAAGTCACCTATTACCTTTTGGCGAACTTTTATGTGGACGAAACTGGGTTTTCCAACAAGATAATGCGTCCATCCACACATCCAGGTCAACAAAAGAATGAATGAGCTCTAAAAATATTACAGTTCTCGATTGGCCTGCTCTTAGTCCTAACTGTAGTCCCATCGAAAATGTATGGGGCATACTAACGAATGTTGTGTATGCCAATGGAAAGCAATATCTGCCCGTTTTAGAACTTAAAAAGGCTATAGAAGAAGCGTGGTTTAATTTTGAACCAGAAACCTTTCAAAATCTTGTGCTTTCAATGAACGACCGCGTATTTAATCTAATACGAAGTAATGGTGGCTACATTGATTATTAAAATTGTTCATTTCCTTATGCAAGTGCTAAAATTTATGTTTGTGCCTAAACTTTTGTGCCACATATTTTACTTATTTTAAGTTATATATTGCAGCAAGTTCGCTACTGATGTGATTTCTGTTCTCAAATTTTTAATTTGCATATTACATGTGTTCATACTTCGTAATATTAAAGTTCCTGCCTCTTCAGTTTTAATAGTATTTTGTTATACTCAAATTTGTGTTGTGTCTAAACTTTTATGCAGGCCTGTATGTGTGTGTATATATATATACTAGTACTTGTTTTAAAATTAACCCGAAATCTGAGGTTTAAATTCTCGTTTTATTATGATACTTTGAAAATGAGGTTTTCTCAAGATTTTACAAAATTTAAGTTTAAATATCTCTGGTTAGCAAAATAGGAAAAATCTAATTTTTTGCACAAGTCAAGTTCTATATAATACTAAGCTACCTTGAAAATTTCAAGTTTGAGATTAAAGTGGAACTAGAATTATACATGGAACAAAACCCAACACCAATGTCCAACTACATGTAAAAAGGAGCCCTCTGCATTCCAACTTTGTTTTTTTTCTTCTACATATTAATTGGCAACTATTGCTGCTTGGGCATTTAAGCATATTATCTAATTAGTGTATTATTATTGTTTTACAGAAATTTTAGTGACAACAGATATATTTCCCTTTTTATTATATAATTATATTTTCCGTACATTTTAGTAGCAATGTATTTCCAGTTTATTTTGAATAGAACAAATGCCGATTATGTAATTATTGTCTTCCTTAACTTTTAGTGGCAACAGATGTAGTTTCTCTTTTTATTATGTAATTATATTCTCCTGACATTTTTTAGTGGCAACAGATGTATATACCTTCCTTTTTATTTAGAATTAAATAAATACCAGTTAAGTAATACCAGTAATGTAATTATGTTTGAGTGACAATAAACGTATTTCCTTTTTGATAATTCGTCTGTGTGTCCGGGAACACTGCAAGGGGAAGATGTTCCCATTTTGGCTGCTTGCTTTTTTTTCACTAAAAATCATGTTTCTCGTTGTAATGACGGCTGGCTTAAAATTTGATTCTGGACTTTAAGATGTTGTTGGATATGCAGTACCTGCAATATTATATAAACAAAGTGATGTTCTATAGTTAATGGTATTCTGAAGAGATCAAAATGGATTTTCAGTGTAGTGTAGGTATAGTGACCAATGAACAATGTTACGGAAATGTTTACAGTGTTATGCCAAAGACTCTAAGGTCCATTTACGAATACTGCTCTGAAGAAAAACTACTGCTTTCTTTGAGGGTATCTTGAAATCTGTCCTGTATCTATAAGTACCATGAAATCGAGTTTTTGTCACAGTATCATCACCTCTTTGGCCGTATTTGTTGCGATCCTTTAAAAATAGACAAAAAGTTAGTGTTTAAGGGACTAAGTGAAATCAAGATTGCTCGGATTTCTAAGGAGAAAACTCCCCTCCCCCGAACCTTGTCCCAGGGAAACCTTTATATCCCACATGCTATTCAAAAACTTTTGTTAGACCTTCTGATAAAATTGTAGATACCGCCTGTACTAAAATTAATGAATTTGTAAATACTACAGAAATTATGGAACAGGTTGATGCTGCATTTAGTATTTTGTGGTTACACCTGCAACCAAAATAAGAAAATTGAATTCTGATAAAAGATAAAGCCAACTACTTGATCATTTTTAAGGAATTGCTTTTCATTCTCCATGACTCTTGTTTCATAATTGTTAATTCTGAGATTATGTTTAACTATATAATACAGCCAAACCTTGTTAAGATGAACACCAAGGGGAACAGAAAATATGTATTACCAGTAATTTGTGTTATCCAGTAAGGGTAGTATAATATACAATCTGACGGAACTTCAGAAAACGGTTTGTAATGAAAATAATTTGTCTTAAGCGTGTTCGTCTTAACGAGATTTGACTGTACATCCTAACTTCTATTTTATTCTTAAAATAATATAAGTACAAAGTCAGTTGTATAACTTATCTCTTATGTATTCGATTCCCGTTTGCTAATGGGTCCCTTAATTTTTTTATTTCTGGTCCTTAAAGGTCCTTAAATTTTATGTGAGGAAATGTGTATGAACCCTGTAATATTAGCAACATGTTCATAAATGATATAGTTACTGTTACTTAAAATTTATGGATTATAACCAGAAATTAAGAGGACCAACAATAGATGCATGGGTGTGTAACATGACCTTTGCTGTCTTTGTGCTGTGAAAACATGTTCATTTACTGTTGACTGGACTGACATCTGCTGGGGGTGGTGCCTATTTGCATATATACGAGGAGTCACACATTACTAAGGGATGAATTCCCCATCACACTTGTCTCTCCACCCTACCTGCAAAAGCAAGTGAGGAAATCATTGTCTTTGCAGGGGTCAGGCGGGTCACTAAACGTTACTTTTTTTCAGCGAAGTCACTAACGTCACTATTTTTATAAAAAAAAAGGGTCAGTTATTGTTTTTGGTAAAAAGTCACTTATTTTGAATTTTTTTCCTCCATGGTAGGTAGTTTTTCATGAATTTTATTGTCGAACATCAATTTCAAATTTCCCTGACCGAAAATCTGTAACCGTGAGGAGGAAATACCGTATTTTTTAAGTGGATACTTAATAACAAAAACAGTATAGGAGGTCATTTCGGTTAAGCGAAGTTCAGATGACCAGGGTTCATTATAAACAATGTCCACTGTATGAGCATTTTTGCCAAAAAAACATTGAATGTGTGTCCACTTGAAAAAATAATTTGAAAAAACAATTGCATAGAAGGTCATTTTGGTTAAGCGAAGTCCAAATAACCTAGAATCTATGGTTAAAGAATTTGGTTTATTATTTACATTTTTGTAGCTTACCCATTAGCTGCAGGGGGCGAGATGCCGGGGACCACTTTCCTAGATCCCGTTGATTTGTCGATTTTTTTTTTTTCAAAAGGTATAATAGTTATTTTTTTAAATCTTTGGAAAGCCTTTGTCATTCAGTTTGCTGGAGTTTCTAAGGATTATTGTTACCATCTGGATAATCATATTTATTCAAACTTATCAATGGTTTGGACATCGACAGTGGCATAAGAAGGGTGGGAGGACTCAAGTCCCCATTGTTTATCAAATTACATTATTTTCTCACATTTCATAACCTAATCTTCTTTAAAGTCCCTTGAGTTCCCCCCCCCCCTCCCCTTCTTAATTTTTGAATTGCTACGTTACTGGACGTTGATGTTCGTAACTGGTTTTGTTTTTGCTGCACTTCGTTTGAGTGGAAGGCATGTATATTTTTGTATCATGTTGAAAACTTTTTGAAGTTACTTAATCCTGAATAGGTTTTATTCTAACCAACTATTATAGGGCAATAGCAGATCTGGGGGGTGCGATTGAAAAAAAAAGTCTTTATGTAATACCTTCATTCTCTCCGATGTGCACCAGTTTTCTCCTCACTGTAGGAATGATTCCATGTATTTTATTGACGCATAAACGTATGCATTTACTTTAGAAATCTTGGTTTTTTTATGCATAAAAAAGAGAAATATTCATCATTTAAAATCACCCGGCTATTTTTTTTAAAACTTATCTGGTGATATGTCTACCTCAAAATCTGAAATCCGCCCGTAACTCCATATTTAATCCGTTTGCATCTTTTTCATGAATAATTATTTTTTCATTGACTGTATTTCATTATAATGACCAATGTACCAACAAACAGATTTGATGGTTATTTCTCATTAATACAATGGTTTTGCAGAGATAAGCTGCGGTTGATAAGCATTTAAATGTAATGTTTTAATTGTAATTTTTTAAGGGTGGAGCAGTGACCTACCGTGTTAAAAATTATTGGGATGGATTAAGTAGCTTTAAAGAAGATCATCTACTGCAGTATTTGAGAGAATGTGTTTTGATGTCCATTGCGGAGAGTCTTGAGCCCTCCATTTCCTATATC
>QLNU02007636.1:0-12125 GCA_006491805.2 Dysdera silvatica | reverse complement strand
AAATGAAAATCTGTGTCGGCCCATGATTTAACATGCCATTTTACGTTACCCACACGCAGGCACGTATGAATAGGAAGAAATAAAAAAAAATGTAGAATAAGACGTGTATATATGTATATATAAAATGTTATATTTATTCCGTTTTACTTCTGCGAAAATATTAGGAAACCAACGAAATAATAAAGCACATGATATGAATTTTCTATTTTACTTACAGATTGACAGCATACAATATATGCGTGACTTGGAAAGGTGGAAAAAACAATTATGATATATGTTATGGTCATTCAACAGAATTTTGACAAATAGGAGTCGCTTAATCATTTTTGATTTCTTTCATATTTCGTATGCTGAAACATACATGTAAGAGAAGTCAAAAACCAATTGTAATATTTTTTTCGCAACAGGCTTCGGAAAAACACGATTTCGTGCGATTTTGCGAAAATTAAGTACTGACGAAAACGCATACTTTTCATTAACCAATAAAGGTAAATCAAAATTTCAAAAAGGTTTGAAATCTACATAGTCTGTGTACACATCATATGTGTTGTACAGCTGTAAGTGTTTTTTTTTTTAAACTCTGAATAATGTGAAAATGACTGAAATGTCATTAAAATTTTCACTTTTGAAAACAGTTTTCTCATGAAGGGGAACAAATAGCAATGGTTTTTTTTTATATGTTATAACTCTATTTCAGAGTGTCACCCAAAAAAATGGAGTTACTATTTCCATCCTTTTTCACATGTAAGAATTTAAAATTTTCAAAATTTTCAAAAACGGGCATATTCGGGGACTTATAGCACAAAAAAATGGAGCAGTTATCTGTTTGAAATATGGCAAAGAATCTCCTTTCTGCATGCTATTTATAATCTGAAAATTTCATTCTGTTATTCCAACTGGTTTACGAGATACCTTCAAGCTGGAGAAACGGAAGATTGCATTGAAAAAGATCGGGCGAGATGCGGGTGGTGGTGGTGGGGGGGGGAACAAAGTTAGGGGAAAAAATTGAACTTGTTTAAATATTTTGTATGTGTTGCCAAACTTCAATATATAACACATTTTCTCCTCCAACAACTATGTTCAGTTTTGACGCTCACTGTGTGTACCAAGACTGGTTATGGAGATTAAGTCTATCTTCCAAGTTCTTGAAAGGTTCACGTTTTATCTCTTATGGCTTAGCTTTTCCATGTCTCAGTCTCCTTATTTTAGCATCTTTTTGGAAAAAAGTTCAGAAATTGCATTACTCATTTCTGGCTTTACGTTATGTTCTCATTCTGTGGGTGTTGATAAATCCAAAGGACAAAAGATCCTTCAAATATTTTTTAGTTCTGCCAATGTGTAGTCATTTTTACCAATTTTGAAACTGGTACATGGTCCTAAAGGATGAAAAAGACGTATTTTAAAATCTCGTTCAGAAATTGAGATGTCTTTTATAATTCCAAGCCACCAATTTTCTTGATATATACAAGCACCGTAACAGTTGTTCCTCACATATCCAAAGGAAACAATGTCTTGGATATTTTCTTTGGAGACCTCACAATCGATGAAATGTTCTCAAAGGAAAATTTCACGGACTCCTATAATTCATATATTAAAAGGAATGTAACTATGGCAAGCTTGAGTGTTCAAAACAATAATACAGTAACAAAATTCGTCCACAAGAAATTCTGCTTGCTCTTCAACCTTTGATTGTGGCACAAAGATATATTTGATTTCAGGTATGTTTTGTTTACAAAACTCAGACATATTTTTTGGTGTTGCGATATGATCTTAATTAATTCTTTGAAGGCCCGCTTTTGATACAAGTCTTTCAATAGCCCCTCTAACGTCATTACAATGTTCCTTACCATGTGAGGTTTACAAAAAAAAATGGCGCTCAGCATTCAGCCCAAAAGCTTGGTGATGACTGAGATTTATAAATTTTTTTTCGATTTTTGTAGTGCTCCGCTGCCTTGTCGGAGAAATATAATCTTTTCCACATATGAAAGAGTGGCTTTCAAAAATTCAATTACTTCCTTTTGGAATGTGTAAACTCCTTCCTCTGTGTGATTAAGGAAATCATTGATAGCACAGATGCTCTTGCTAATCACTTCTGCAGTTTCATCGTCTTGCATTTTAAAGTAAAAAAAAGGCAACGGTACAAAGGCAACGGGTAAAAATGATTCTTTGTGGTTGCAGTTAATATCATAAATACTAAAGTATAAAATAATTTGAAATCTGAACTGAAATCTAAACTAAATCCATGTTTGAAATTTAAAATATAAATATTTATATATATACACATTACACTGGAAATCTCATTAAATATATACTGAGATTGGAATATTTGACACTTATCGAAATCTTACTTTAGCAACACATACAAAATGTTGAAACAAGTTCTATTTTTCCCCCCTATGCACCCTCATCGATCCTTTTCATGGCAATCTTTCGATTCTCCAGTCTGAAGGTGGCTCTATCTCACTGCCTAATTGGAATAACAAAATGAAATTTTCAGATTATAAACAACATGAAGAGAGGTGCTTCTTTGCAAAAAGTCCAGGCAGACAACTTTTCCACCTTTTGAGTTGTGGGTCTCCAAAAATGCCCGTTTTTGAAAATTTTAAACTCTTGTATGTTAAAAAGAGATGAACTAACAACTCCATTTTTTTATTAAAACACCCTGAAACAAAGAACTGACCTATAAAAAAACGCAACGTTTTTATCTCTTCCACTTCATGCGGAAATAATTTTCAAAAAATGACCATTTCAGCGATATTGCAGTCATTATCACGTTACTCGACATTTTGTAAAAAAATAACTTAAAGCTGTAAAACTTGTGATGTAAGTAAACAAACTACGTAGGAAAAACCGGCTTAAGTAAATAGTCTTTCAATACGTTCGCAAGTGATTATATATTGCCATTCGTAAGAGATTAAATGTTGTCGTTCGTAGCTCAGATTTTAAAACCCCCGGCCGGCAAGTGGAAAGTCGTAGGTTCAGGCCCCACCAAACGCAAAAAACATTTCTTTTCTTTCAAACGTTTCACCACCTAACCACACCATATCTTCGGCGCTGGTGTTACTACGCCAAAAATGTTGATTCAAAAATTGTTGTTTAAACTACGTAGATTGAAACTTTTTGAACTTTTGATTTATCTTCATTAGTTAGTAAAATACGTGAGATTTTCTAAGTACTTGCTTTTCACGATATCGTGTTTTCCGATGCATGCTGCCGAAAAAATAAAAATTGATAAAAAGAATTTTGCAATTGGTTTTTGACTTCTCTGTAATGTCCATATCCAGAGAGGGGATGTTAGTGACCGTTCGCCCCCACGAAACTAAGTTTGTAATGGGATATTTCTATGGCCTTGCATGCTGTGATTGTATTGATACATGCTGTAAAAAATTTGGATGCCCCGAAATTAAATCTTGGCTACGGCCTTGTTCCCTTTTATACATGTTTCAGCATTCAGAATATGAAAAAAAATCAAACATGCTCTAACAAGAAAAAAAAAATTGTTGAAATTCTGTTGAATGACCCTGTATGGACATAAAAATAATATTATTAAGAAGTAATCAAACTCTGTAATTGTAATTGTCTTACATATTACATTTTTATAATTTTTGGTAATAAATAATAAATTCTTTAATATTAAAAATAATAAAAATTTGTGACTATAATCTTCTTAAAAGGTAGTTCAAATGAGACCAAAATTCAGAATTATACTAAATATTCTCATAAAAGTATTTAGACTTGCACACGTATCCCATGCTGAGTATATCAATACCGAGTAATTTAATATTAATTTTAATTTCCTTATATTCATATAATAACAGGAATATAATATAATAATAATAATGATGGTGATAATAATAATAGAATCTAATAATGCTATAATTAACCATAATGCATCCATATATATTGAGCATTACCCCAAATATCTGGATTTCTAACATAGATCAAGCTGATCGTTAGACTCTCCATCAGGAGATTTTGACCAATACCCGAAAGCCGTGCAGAAAATTGTCCTATTCTTCGAATGTGAATGATCAAGTGGGCATCGGTAAGTAACTTCTGTAGTCATATGTACGGATGTCGCATTTACATATGTTTCGGATTCTGCCGTTATGACAATATCTGGTGCAAACTGCTTCAACGATGGACAGGTGATAGCTAAAAAACAGAGATTAATAAACACCGCACCATTTTATAAACAAAATTGTTCTTGTAATGAGTTTTGTGTTTCACATAAATTTTTGAATTACATGATATTCATTAATTAAAACATTTTAAATTTCGCTATAGGTTTTTAGCGGGTTTCAATAGATATTGAACCAACTATTGTTTTTGGTTTTTCTCACTGTCAACAATAAAAAGGATAAGGTAAAGGTCTTCCATAAATACTTTGTATTGAAATCATTCTAAATTTTTGAAACCGTTCAAATTTTTAGAACTCGGTGGAATATTTTGAACTCATTTGAGAGTTTTGAATTGATCTCCATAAGATTTAGCCCCTAGTGAATAAATTGGGAACTAATGGTTTATATATACGAGTGTTGTTCAAAAAGTTCTGCCTCCACGTCTGTAACTACTCTGCAATGAAAAGTAACTTTGAAATATTCTTTATCACATGATGTTTTTATTTCGCAAGTGGGACCACTGACTTGGAAACAGTGAAACGGAGAATGTTGGTCGATATGAACGTGTGATTAACACAGCGTGCGGTGATTGAATTCCTGACAGCGGAAGGTGTTGCACCAATTGATACCCACAGGCGAATGGGTGTTGTGTATGGCGAAGCTTGTGTGGACATTAGCACCGTCAGGAGATGATTACGCGTAAGCCGGACGGACAGCCCAGGCACGTTAAGTGTGCACTGTAGGCCCTGCAATGGACTGCCGAAGTCCGCGGACAGTGCAGAGCATACAGAATGTGTCAATGAACTGATTCGTGATAACCGGCGCATTAAGCAGAGGGTGATGCCAGCATTGTTGGATATCGCTTAAAAACAGTGAATCACATCGTTAAGGATAAACTTGACTTCACGAAAGTGTGCTCCCGGTGGGTGCTTCACACGTTGACAGCGGCAACAGCCGACCTCATTCTTCTGTGACGGCATGCAACAACTAGTGTATCGATGGCGGAAGTGCATCGCTGCCAGTGGTGACTATATCAAAAAAATAAGGTACCCCTTGAAAGGCGGACATTTCAATGTTGCTTTCTATTGTAAATTATGTCATTTTGTTCTGTTAATAAAGTAATTACAGACGTGGAGGCAGAACTTTTTGAACAATCTGCGGAATTAATGACGGGAGAAAATTTTCAAATTTGGGCAGAGTTATCAGAAAGCCATTCTCGTCAAGGACTCCTGATTTGGAGATGATTTGCGCATACGCGGCCGAGTTTCGCTCCTAGGAGAGCTGGAGCTTCGATTTCAATTTTATTCGATTCGCCTAGATGAGGTATATATAGGTACAAAATTTTAAACCAATAGGACCATTTTATCACTATATAAATAGAGTGTAGGAGACAAATAAGTCCCTGACGGCGAAATCTGAAACTTTGTATTGAAATCATTTCAAAATTTTGAAACCGTTTCAATATTTATTGAATTACAGTGTTGGAAATTGGCTATATGGGATTGGGAAATAAACTGCAACTCGTCAAATTTAAACTCGCCAAAATTTTAACGAGTTGGCATTTGAAAGTTTTGAGATTGGCGATCTAGAATTTGGAAATAAACCACAGGTCGACAAGTTTCGACAAGGTCGAAGTCGTCAACTTTGCATTTTCCACTCGTCAAAAGTTCGGAGAGTTGGAGTTTGTAGCTTTTGAAAAGAGTTGAAAATTTGCGATTTGGAGTGGGGAAGTAAACGACAACTCCCCAACTTCCATTTTCAACTTGCCAAATTTTTGGCGAGTTAGAAATTGGCAATTATATGTTGGAAGTATACTACATCTTGCCAATTTCAAACTCGCAAAATTCCAATTCGCTAGCTTTTGATTTTCAAATCACCAAAATTTAGTGAAAATAGAAAAACAATAACTGTAACATCAACGCTAACTCGAACCTCCTACATTTAAATATCGACTTTAGTTGATTTTCATTTATTAGTTTTTAATTTACATTCGTGTGCAATCAAATAATTTTAGCCCACATGCGCACTTTTTTTTAATCGTTCATCACATTGCTATGACAATTCGCAAAAAAAGGGAATTTTCGGAAACCTGGAGGTTCACGATCCCACGTCGCTTCTTTACCAGGGAAGCGGTTTAACCACTAAGCTGCAGGAGACCACGGAAATTAACATTTATGTTTTATTCGACATGAGCAGCTCATGGATTATTAGGAAACAGACTTGCATAAATGAAGTACCTTGTAAACGTGGTGTATAATTTGCATACTTCTCATGTCTAGGAGCTCACCAATTCGCATGCTGGCCGGACACATACCTCTTATGCAACTGAAAGTTGCATTTGCTAACATACATTCATTAATGAAAACGTTTTGTCTTTAGTGTTCTTTATCTCCCATTATAGGTTGTATAGAAAATTTTGAGTCACCCTGTATATACACATATAGTTATTCGTCTATTGCAAAAACTTTGTTTTAATGAAATCGACGCAGTTTTTTTAAAAATATTATGTACTTTGTTTTAATGAAATCGAAGCATTTTTTTTTTATATATTATGTAACAAATGATTTTTTGTCTCGAAATGGCAAAATATTTTTATGTAAGGAATTCCAAGCTTTCAAATCTTTTCCGCTATAAAATACCAAATTATTCAAGAGTAAGGTTATTAAGTAAAAGTTCAGGGTTCGTATCTCCACCTGGGGGGGGAGACAGGCGTATCAGATCGACGTACCCGGAGTAATTACATCTTATGAGATACTTTTTTATAAAAAATATTATTGATATGTTAAAAAGACATATGTATGTACCTCGAACTATGATTTCAAAATCAGTTCTTCTTCCATTGGGTGCAACGCATGTGTAGATTCCTGAATCACTTTCTGTTAATAATTCAAGCTTTAAGGAACTGGAAAATCTTGTTAAGGTTTCTTTCCATTTCTTATAATGTGAACGTTCAAAATAATTTACTTTCCATTTGGATTTTTCTCTTGTGGGTTGAGAAGGAATAAAAACATCTGAGAGTCACATTTGATTGCGGATAGACGACAAGTTCCCCAACGGCTCCGTTCGCCATTAAGCTGTTAGGTAGGTTCCTTCGATCTGGATGGAAATTGATAACTGGGAACAGTTTCGACAAAAAATTGATTTGAGCTTCACTGTATTGCAAATTTGGATGAGAGGAAAGATAAACTGGAACGAAAGAAATCATTATTGGACTTGATTTCATGTTACTTTCATTAATATAATCTAAAACAAGATAAAAAAAAAGTATTAAGCACATACCTTTCCTTTTGTAAAAGCCTCAGATTCGTACAACAGCATAATGGCTGTACGCAGAAATTATATAAGTTGGTTATAAGGCTACAACTCAATATACAGGGTGAATGTGACCTAATCTGCCAATCAAAAGGGGGTAATGGAAGAGCTCATGCGGGGCATAAAAACATAGCAACCTTATTCTATCTGTAACCGTTTCCGAGTTCTGGTGAAAAGAAGGAAAATGCGTCGTCTGAAAAAAACAAAATTTGTGAGGTTTTCATCAGACCTACACGCCGAATAATAGATATTTAGAAAGATCAGAAAAAGTCCTATGAGGTGATATCATTCTCATTAGAGTATCTGAATTTAACGGCGAGCTACAAGCGCTGAAACATTGGCGAAGTACAAAATCGATTTGTCGCCAAAACTTATAACCGGCAATTCCGAAAACACTCTTCTGGCTACAATTGATCAAATTTACCAAAAACTTGTCCATTCTACCAGCTTCCGAATGAGCCTACAATAAACCACATCGGTATTCTAGTTCAAGAGAAGTTTGGTCTTATGTCTGCAATACATCACTTAAATTGGCGTTCGTCTAAAAAGGTCTGCTGTTTTTTTGGTGCAAGAACGAAAGCTTTAAAGCCAACTAATAAAAGTAACGTTTGTTTTGAAGTGTACAAATGCAATGGAAACCAAATAACTATGATGTTTCCCACGTCATGAAGGAATTTGCAAAATAAAAATCGTCATAGACGTATCCCATATCTACCTTTGATTAAAGCACGTATGCATTCGGAAGGATGTGTCAAACTCACAGCCGCTGCTGAAATTAGTCGTCCCTAAACCTGATACATGATCTTGTCCGCTTACGATCTGAAATCACAGTGGCTCTTAGCGAAAACTCATCCTGCAGTTTTACTATTGCCTGGTCGAGCTGGCTGCTCAAATCTAACGAACTGACAAATTCTGTGCTGTAAACCTCTTGCTTCAAGAAACTCCAAACAAAGAAGTCCATTGGAGTCAGATCTGGCGATCTAGGTTACCAAGTGGGATGCATGCGCAAGAAGGTTGAAAGACATCTAAAAATGTTCTTCGAATGCCTTTTTCGGCGAAAGCCGATTTCAATGAGGTATTGCAGACACAAGGTTGAAATTCTCCTAAACTAGAATACAAATATATTTTATTGTAGGCTCATTCGAAAGCTGGTAGAATGGAGAAAATTTTTGATAAATTTGACCAATTGTAGCTATACTCCTGTTCTAGCTAACCTTACAGTGGGTGGAAAGCTATGCCTCGTAACCTTTCGCCCTTACAAAATAGTTCGACAATAAGTACTGCATTATTGTGGTAAATGCATCGTCAAATGCAAGTAACGTGTTTATATAATCAATCTAGAATTTTAAATATAATGTGTGCCAGTAATATCACATTTCGCTTTATTTAGGCGAAAGTAAGTGTGCTTATCACGTCATGGCTTTGATATCCAATAGTGTCAAAACATGTTTTGGCACAATTTCGAGAAAATTAAGGTTGCAACAACCCTTCCCCCACCCCATAACGGGAAGACTATTCATTATCCATACTTTCTTTCCGAATTCACATTTTCGCATACACGTAATAATGGCCACTGCTCCTATATCGAATAATGGTTCTTTTACGTTCCAACCGCATAAGGCTGGAAAACCACTTGGAAGTTCCGCTAAGGTTATTGTCATGAATATTTTTTGCAAAGTACGTGAAGATTACCCCAATGAATCGGACTTTGATGCCATAGCGATTGTTGCTTTGGCCCATATAACTCTACTACGATTATGATTGATAGAGTCACACAGCATGCTCGCAGAAATTGCTTCGATCGTGATAAAAATTGCGTCATTGACGTAATGAAAACAGAATCTCTAATGTGGAAATTGGATGTTCTTACGAAAAATATTGTCGAACCTGTAATTTTTGTAATTGGCAACACCGACACTTCAGATTATTCAGACGATAAGCTGAGCGGGATAGAATACTTTTAATTAAAAAAAAAAAAAGGCCCTTTTCAGGGCCATAAAATAAAAATAGCATTAATAACAATAAACATTATTACTCCACATACACAACGCATGCCTAGGGCCGTTTTCTATGGCGTAGCTTATAGAGGGAGAGACAACTTCCACTTAGGGTTCGTCCATACATTACGTCCGCAAGATTTTATACATTTTTACCCCCCCGCCTCACAATCCAGAATTTTCTGCTTTTAATGACCCCCTCCCGTTGATAGCCTCTTACAGAAGACTATTCCTGTCGGCAATTTTCATATTTTAATGACTGCCCCTCCCTCCCAATGACGGCACAACCCACTCCTGCGCAAATCCATTTTTTCAAAATGAAACTGGTGTTATGCATTTTAAATTTTTGATTTTAATCTGAAAAAAATTAAATAACGTTTTAAATTTTAGTTGAAAAAGGCGCGTAACCCATTGGGAAAGTTCACTTGTGAGAATTGTCCACGACGACGGGGGAAAAAAAAAAAAGAAGTGTGGGAAACGGCGAGAAATCGCCAAATCGGGTTATTGGGTAAAGACTGTAGCGGGGAAAACGGGAAAGTACTCATGCATACTTGACAAACAGGGTGTCCTTGATGCAGTACGGTTAACCCTAGCCTTCCCTCCACTGTAAGGTTAGGTTGAACAGGAATATAGAAGGATATTTACCGAATGGCCGGTTACAAGTTTTGGCGACAACTCGATTTTGCACTTCGCCAATATTTCAGCGCTTATAACTCGCCGTTAAAATCAAATATCTTGATAAAAAATTAACGTTAGCGTACGGGAAATTTCTGCTCTTTTTAATTATGTGCTTATTTTGCGTGTAGGTTTCACAAAAGCCTCACAAATTTTGTTTTTTTTCAGACTTGGCGCATTTGCTTTCTTCCGACCATAACTCCGAAACGGTTGGAGATGATGACGGCGTTATTATAGGTTTTTATCATCTACATGGGCTCTTCTATCATCCCCTTTCGTTTGGCAGATTAGGTCAAATTCACCCTGTATTCATATTTGTATACGAAATGGGTTGGTTAGAACCCTATCGCCTCCACTTTTGGCGTTAGTGTTTAATGTAGAGACAGCATATTCGTCGACAGCAAGCAAAACTTAGATTTAAAATTTGTGTCGAAGGCTTACTGCAGTTTTTTTCCCTAGCAATCTTTATTACAAGAATTACCTTTATAGATGGCAGAGTTTTGCTTTCCTCGGAAAGCTGTGAGACCTGATCCGGCACCTGTTTTAGCGGTCCTTGTTATCATAAAGAGTAAATAGTCTAAAGGTTTGCATCTGAATGTCCGCAATGTGAGGGCAGAAATCGAGCCTTTAGTGATTTACGTGGCTTACAGAATTTTTGATTTTGTTGGTGGATGCAATTTGAGGTTCAGATGCAATCTTTTGTTGTGACTCGACGACAGTATGCAACTAGTTCAGTAACCTCTCATAATAACGTTACTCTAATTAACGACCATTTATGTTTAAGCGGGTCCGCCCCCCCAAAACTGACAAAACTTGAAACAAAATTTTTTGTTTAAAAAACTTTTTGAATCGTTTCAAATCTAATAAGACCAAAATTTTGTTTCTACGTCAAGAGACACACCATCATGTCTTCACTTTTACTAATGATACAATAAAAAAAATAGGATATTCTTAATTCTAAGTTCAATTTACTCGGAATTTCATTTTCTTCAAAATGGTAAGCCTTAAAAGCCGTTCAAGACATTGCCTTGAAATTTTGTAACCATATGATGTACATAGATGCAAATAAACTTTCTGAGCAGAATTTTGATATTTTAATTTTAAGTACCCATTTTACCCTGTTTTATGATTCCCTCTAGGAAATAATTTTAAAATATCATTGTTTTTTCTCTTGTTCTATGTAAGAAAACAAAGAATCCTTCAGACAAATATTTCTTTACTTCATTTTAAATGAGATAAAATACTGAAAATTTCAAAATGTGGAAAACCTACCGACAAGTAAAGAAAATGGTCAACATCCTTTTTCAGTGCATTGTACATTTAAAAAAAAAAAAAAGTCTGCCACAAATTCTTTTGCCTAAGATCAGTATGATATCTCCTATAAATTTACATCCAAAAAACTAAATCACAATTTTAATAAATAAAAAATAATTCTGAAGGGAGACGGACCCCCTTAATGACTCTATTTTACAATCCCGACAAATGTGTCTCATAGAATTATGCACATTCTGATTAAAGTCGCTTACTATATCACGACGACCTTGCCCCTTGAGGGGTGTTAACGAGAGAGTTTGCTATACTGAGGTCGTCAACGTAGAGTTCTCAAAATTATTGAGGAGGGAGGGGGGGGGGCATGATCAAGCACATTTTATGTATATTTATACATTATAGTATATGTAAAATCGCAATTTATTTCAAATTATTTGGGGGGCTCGGGCCCCTCCGGTACATATAACTCTTCGTCTATGACTGAGGTTTAATTCAATGGTTAGTTTTTAATCTTCAAAGTTCTGGGGAATAGTTTCGAGGAAGAAACTAACTTACGTCGCTGACGGAAAAGCTGCCATAGTGAAAATGAAAAATCATTAGGAAGATATCTCATCTGAAAAGAATAATTATTAAACAAACATGAGAGCGTAAAAAGAGAAGTGATATTTTATGTTTTATTTAGAGGTTGAAAAAGATTAGACAGACAGACAGATAGATAGGGTTAAAGGTGGGCGGAAGAAAAGAAGGAAGG
>QLNU02007625.1:0-11284 GCA_006491805.2 Dysdera silvatica | reverse complement strand
TTTTATCTGAGAACTGAGAGACTTGTCTATGAGCGAAAACGGACGGTTATATTAGAACGAGGCGGTAGAGCCGGTTCTTGATGTGTTTTCGCTCTTTTCTATGGTGGTTTGATTATCAATGTCAATATTTAAATAGGGAAGGAATACCAAGGGATTCCAATTGGACGTTTTATTGCAGATCTTGCCCCTTATAGCTTTAGCATAACCTATGCTACTACTATGTGTTATGTCTGTTTAATTAGCAACTAAAGTACAAAACTCTGTTTTGATAGAGACATAGTAATGTTCAAAATTAAAGCAGCGGCTTTGCTTTTAGGGGCTCATAACATATACATGATCATTATAATATCACGTTCTATACTAATTAATTTATTAATTAGTGTCTTAACGCATTTCCCGCATTGCTGATTACAACACGAAAGTAAAAATAAACAAATTGTGTATTGGTAAGTAAATAAATAAAAAATGGTCTTTAGGTCTTCCCGTTCCGGTCAAAAAATAATAAAACCGACGATAGATGCAAGAAATTTTCTGATTCTTCTAGCATTTATTCGAGTTGTATTATGTTTGTTAAATGCCGTTTCATTTTGAAGTAATACTATATCATATTTTTTCTTTTTTTTTTTCATTGGGCCGGAAGATTTGAGTTTTTCTTATTTGAACGCTAAGTTATTTGTTCAACCTCCACAAAAGATTTTTTAAGAAATACATGTATTTTAAAGAAAAAAATCAGGATTGATTACCCATTGTAATCCAATAACGGAAAAGTTTTTTTTTTTTATTCTGAAAATTAAGCAATATTAGGTGCGGTAACTTTCGAAAGGGTAACCACCCTTGAAAGCGGTTAAAATCTGTAGGTTGGAAGTTATGTAAGTTTCCTAATATTGTGTCTGTTTCTGATGAATGACTGATCACTATTCGTCTTTAACGGGCTGTCTAATACCGAATAGTTGAACAATAAGAGTAGTGAGCTTTGATAAAAAAAAAGAGGAAATTGATCAGCTTTAAATAATTAAGATTATCGTGACACGCTATGCCTAGAGGCGTCCAAGAAACGAGAAAGCTTCAATAACAATTTGATAATTAGTGCGTTAATTGGTAGTGTTGCTAGCAAAAAAACCAAATATAAATATGTGATGTTTTCCTAGAGACAATAATGTGTTTTGATATCCAATAGGGCTTTATCCCCCCCTGGGCCTCTCTTACCTACACCACTTGCTGTAATATCAATTTTACGCGGAATTTGAATTAATTTAATTATGACTGATTAAAAGAAAATTAATTTAGTGACTTGCACCGAAAATTTTTTATTATTATTTGTAGAAAGTTGGGAGCAGGTGCGCAAATTTGCTATGTAAACGGCTAAAGTAAATTTGCTTAACGAATTTTTACCAATATTTTATTATCTTTAAGATTGTATGGGTGAAAAATCTATGATAGGCACACTCTCTTTTTCCCTAGCCTTATACTATATTTGAGAACACTAAAAGTAGATAAACTGATCGTGTCACTTAAATAAAATTGATGTTAGCAAAATTCTTGTCAACCCACATGTTTTATTTTTTAGAAATGATGGCAAAAGCTAAATTTTGGAGGAATGATACAAAAATTGCTAAAATACAATATGTTCAGTTGATATTTATTTAATATTTAAAATAACCAGAAAAATTTAAAACACATAACCAAATATGTTTTAATCTAGGATGCGATATATATATATATATCATTCGTTTCTTGGAGTGAAATTCGACGGATTCCTTTCAAGCACAAATATATTTGATGAAACAGATAGACAAATATGGATTATTGTAATATGGTAATATGCATATACTATACAAAAAAAAACAAAAACAATGGAGGAATACAATCAGTATTTTTCCCTTCCCTTCATATATGACCCAAAATTCGTAGCCTCCAGTTCGTACCTCCGAGCTAATTTATCACTACTCTCTCAATGCCCCCTCTGACCGTTTCTTCCTATCATATCTATGTGTAACCCCTCACTTTAAGACGCTTCTTCGCTTCGAGAACATATGGACGAGCGACGTAGCTCACCCCATATATTATGGCATAAATATAGTGAACAACGTAATATATTAATGTGCAGTATAGCTGAAATTCAAATATTTAATCTTTTAAAGCATGAATAAAAAAAACGACCATTTTTATCATTCGAATAATAAGCAAATATCACATCTGCCACGATATAGTAGATATCATGAAGTATATTACATCGTGACTTTTAATGCAAAAGCACTGTTCATATAGCTGACGACTGCTACTACTATGTGTGTATGTTTGTTTAATAAGCAACTAAAGTACAAAATTCTGTTTTGATCGAGACATAGTAATGTTCAAAATTAAAGCAGCGGCTTTGCTTTTGTGGGCTCATAACTTATACACGATCATTATAATATCACGTTCTATACTAATTAATTTATTAATTAGTGTCTTAACGCATTTCCCGCATTGCTGATTACAACACGAAAGTAAAAATAAGCAAATTGTGTATTGGTAAGTAAATAAATAAAAAATGGTCTTTAGGTATTCCCGTTCCAGTCAAAGAAATAACAAAACCGACGATAAATGCAAGAGATTTTCTAATTCTTCTAGCATTTATTCCAGTTGTATTATGTTTGTTAAATGCAGTTTCATTTTGAAGTAACACTCTATCATATTTTTTCTTTTTTTTTCATTGGGCCGGAAGATTTGAGTTTTTCTTATTTGAACACAAAGTTATTTGTTCAACCTCCACAAAAGATTTTTTAAGAAATACATGTATTTTGAAGAAAAAAAAATCAGGATTGATTACCCATTGTAATCCAATAACGGAAAAGTGTTTTTTTTTTATTCTGAAAATTAAGCAATATTAGGTGCGGTAACTTTCGAAAGGGTGACCACCCTTGAAAGCGGTTAAAATCTGTAGGTTGGAAGTTATATAAGTTTCCTAATATTGTGTCTGTTTCTGATGAATGACTGATCACTATTCGTCTTTAACGGCTGTCTAATACCGAATAGTTGGACAATAAGAGTAGTGAGCTTTGATAAAAAAAAAGGGGAAATTGATCAGCTTTAAATAATTAAGATTATCGTGACACGCTATGCCTAGAGGCGTCCAAGAAACGAGAAAGCTTCAATAACAATTTGATAATTAGTGCGTTAATTGGTAGTGTTGCTAGCAGAGAAAGCAAATATAAATATGTGATGTTGTCTTAGAGACAATAATGTGTTTTGATATCCAATAGGGCTTTACCACCCCCTGGGCCTCTCTTACCTACACCACTTGCTGTAATATAAATTTTACGCGGAATTTGAATTAATTTAATTATGACTGATTGAAAGAAGATTAATTTAGTGACTTGCACCGAAAGTTTTTTATTATTATTTGTAGAAAGTTGGGAGCAGGTGCGCAAATTTGCTATGTAAACGGCTAAAGTAAATTTGCTTAACGGATTTTTACCAATATTTTATTATCTTTAAGATTGTATGGGTGAAAAATCTATGATACGCACACTCTCTTTTTCCCTAGCCTTATACTATATTTGAGAACATTAAAAGTAGATAAACTGATCGTGTCACTTAAATAAAATTGATGTTCGCAAAATTCTTGTCAACCCACATGTTTTATTTTTTAGAAATGATGGCAAAAGTTAAATTTTGGAGGAATGATACAAAAATTGCTAAAATACAATGTGTTCAGTTGATATTTATTTAATATTTAAAATAACCAGAAAAATTTAAAACACGTAACCAAATATGTTTTAATCTAGGATGCAATATATATATATCATTCGTTTCTTGGAGTGAAATTCGACGGATTCCTTTCAAGCACAAATATATTTGATGAAACAGATAGACAAATATGGATTATTGTAATATGGTAATATGCATATACTATACAAAAAAAAAAAACAATGGAGGAATACAATCAGTATTTTTCCCTTCCCTTCATATATGACCCAAAATTCGTAGCCTCCAGTTCGTACCTCCGAGCTAATTTATCACTACTCTCTCAATGCCCCCTCTGACCGTTTCTTCCTATCATATCTATGTGTAACCCCTCACCTTAAGACGCTTCTTCGCTTCGAGAACATATGGACGAGCGACGTAGCTCACCCCATATATTATGGCATAAATATAGTGAACAACGTAATATATTAACGTGCAGTATAGCTGAAATTCAAATATTTAATCTTTTAAAGCATGAATAAAAAAAACGACCATTTTTATCATTATAATAATAAGCAAATATCACATCTGCCACGATATAGTAGATATCATGAAGTATATTACATCGCGACTTTTAATGCAAAAGCACTGTTCATATAGCTGACGACTGCTACTACTATGTGTTATGTTTGTTTAATAAGCAACTAAAGTACAAAACTCTCTTTTGATCGAGACATAGTAATGTTCAAAATTAAAGCAGCGGCTTTGCTTTTGGGGGCTCATAACTTATACATGATCATTATAATATCACGTTCTATACTAATTAATTTATTAATTAGTGTCTTAACGCATTTCCCGCATTGCTGATTACAACACGAAAGTAAAAATAAACAAATTGTGTATTGGTAAGTAAATAAATAAAAAATGGTCTTTAGGTCTTCCCGTTCCGGTCAAAAAATAATAAAACCGACGATAGATGCAAGAAATTTTCTGATTCTTCTAGCATTTATTCGAGTTGTATTATGTTTGTTAAATGCAGTTTCATTTTGAAGTAATACTATATCATATTTTTTCTTTTTTTTTTCATTGGGCCGGAAGATTTGAGTTTTTCTTATTTGAACGCTAAGTTATTTGTTCAACCTCCACAAAAGATTTTTTAAGAAATACATGTATTTTAAAGAAAAAAATCAGGATTGATTACCCATTGTAATCCAATAACGGAAAAGTTTTTTTTTTTTATTCTGAAAATTAAGCAATATTAGGTGCGGTAACTTTCGAAAGGGTAACCACCCTTGAAAGCGGTTAAAATCTGTAGGTTGGAAGTTATGTAAGTTTCCTAATATTGTGTCTGTTTCTGATGAATGACTGATCACTATTCGTCTTTAACGGGCTGTCTAATACCGAATAGTTGAACAATAAGAGTAGTGAGCTTTGATAAAAAAAAAGAGGAAATTGATCAGCTTTAAATAATTAAGATTATCGTGACACGCTATGCCTAGAGGCGTCCAAGAAACGAGAAAGCTTCAATAACAATTTGATAATTAGTGCGTTAATTGGTAGTGTTGCTAGCAAAAAAACCAAATATAAATATGTGATGTTTTCCTAGAGACAATAATGTGTTTTGATATCCAATAGGGCTTTATCCCCCCCTGGGCCTCTCTTACCTACACCACTTGCTGTAATATCAATTTTACGCGGAATTTGAATTAATTTAATTATGACTGATTAAAAGAAAATTAATTTAGTGACTTGCACCGAAAATTTTTTATTATTATTTGTAGAAAGTTGGGAGCAGGTGCGCAAATTTGCTATGTAAACGGCTAAAGTAAATTTGCTTAACGAATTTTTACCAATATTTTATTATCTTTAAGATTGTATGGGTGAAAAATCTATGATAGGCACACTCTCTTTTTCCCTAGCCTTATACTATATTTGAGAACACTAAAAGTAGATAAACTGATCGTGTCACTTAAATAAAATTGATGTTAGCAAAATTCTTGTCAACCCACATGTTTTATTTTTTAGAAATGATGGCAAAAGCTAAATTTTGGAGGAATGATACAAAAATTGCTAAAATACAATATGTTCAGTTGATATTTATTTAATATTTAAAATAACCAGAAAAATTTAAAACACATAACCAAATATGTTTTAATCTAGGATGCGATATATATATATATATCATTCGTTTCTTGGAGTGAAATTCGACGGATTCCTTTCAAGCACAAATATATTTGATGAAACAGATAGACAAATATGGATTATTGTAATATGGTAATATGCATATACTATACAAAAAAAAACAAAAACAATGGAGGAATACAATCAGTATTTTTCCCTTCCCTTCATATATGACCCAAAATTCGTAGCCTCCAGTTCGTACCTCCGAGCTAATTTATCACTACTCTCTCAATGCCCCCTCTGACCATTTTTTCCTATCATATCTATGTGTAACCCATCACTTTAAGACGCTTCTTCGCTTCGAGAACATATGGACGAGCGACGTAGCTCACCCCATATATTATGGCATAAATATAGTGAACAACGTAATATATTAACGTGCAGTATAGCTGAAATTCAAATATTTAATCTTTTAAAGCATGAATAAAAAAAAACCGACCATTTTTATCATTCGAATAATAAGCAAATATCACATCTGCCACGATATAGTAGATATCATGAAGTATATTACATCGTGACTTTTAATGCAAAAGCACTGTTCATATAGCTGCTCATAGAGGCTACAAAGATGTGGGACTTTGTAACGAAGGAAAGAGTAGGATGACAGACATGTAACTGAGCTTTTGAATCGGATGCTGAAAGTTGGAGTGCAGGCAGCTCAGTGTAACCGTGGGTCGCGAAATATAGGTTATAACGTCTCCCTCCATTAATCTCACGCGGAAAGCA
Source organism: Dysdera silvatica (assembly GCA_006491805.2). Lineage (NCBI taxonomy): Eukaryota > Metazoa > Arthropoda > Arachnida > Araneae > Dysderidae > Dysdera > Dysdera silvatica. Next base: position 4,708 of record QLNU02007625.1, on the reverse strand, counting down.
GCCTGTAAATCAATAAAGATAGTTTTGTAGTTGATTTGGGCTTCACATATTTTTCTTGATGACAACAATTATGGTCACGATGCCACAGAAAACGGGAGCACAAATTAACTTCTCATAGCCAGTTTGTCAACAATGGAGAGATTTCGACTTGGAAATAAATCTTGATATTAATGTCACAGTTAAGATCAAGTTCACGGTAACATGTGCATATAATTTTATATAGGCTTTTCAAATCGGTTTACCAATCTCAATTTTTCAATTTGATATACGAATATTTAATATATGGATTATATGCTCCGAAACAAACGTCAATGCCAAAATTATTATAGAATTCTGATTATACGTTGTCCATAACTTTATAAAATATCCTCATTTGAAATCCACTCCGTCGCATATTTGTGTGAAATTTGCAAGGAAATCAAAAATCATGAAACTTTTCTAAGAACTCGGTCTCGATTTTATTTCCACGTTTACGAGGCGTATTGACCACAGAAGAGAAGAATAGCATTGGTTTCAAAATCCACAGAAGAAATCTACAAATCTATGGCTCTGTAAAGTATAGGGTATTTCACATGAATATAGTAGACTTGAATACTTCAAATGGTGCAGACTGTGAATAAGAAAGAGGAGAAAAAAGAGCAGAAAAAGATTCAAAGTATCAAAGTTTGGAAAAAGTGTTTGCTTTCCGCATTTCTTTCCATTCCTTCTTTCGTACGGTGCATATTTCTTGGGAAATCTTGCTACTAGATTGACCATTCAAAGTCAAAGCTTTCAGAAGTACTTTTTTGAGAGATACACTCTCACCTTTCAATGTTTGGATCTGAAGACAGAAAAAAATATGGTAATACATAAATGGAGGTGTAGAAAACTCAAATGAAAGAATTATTCTAAGACTGCTGAAGATAACGCGTGTGATTTATTCTATGTGGCACCAATTGACTTTCCCATAAACGTGGTGCTACTTGTACAGCAATATTTAAGAAAGTAATGGTTGTTTGTTTGTTTTTTGGTTTTACGGCTCAAAGACTACAGTGGTCATGCTGCGCCGGGACCTACTGTTTTCCGAGGAATCCGAACCTCTTAAGGCCTAGGGAACCAAACCCCGGACTACAGTGAGCAGTGCGATCTTTATGAGATCTCTGAGTAAGCGTTCTTTTTGCACTGCTGGGAGTCGAACCCGGATTAGCGGCGCACTAGGAGAACGCGTTACCACACTGCGCCACCGCAGGGCGAAGAAAGTAAACGTGATTAAGCATGTTTGTGTTTTACAGTGTAAGGGCGTGCTTGAACATACTGAGCTGGGACCGAGGATCTCTGTACTTCTGACGAAACGTCGAAACCGAATTAAATGAACGTTACGTGTGCATTATCATTGTGACACCGCAGAACCATATAAACATGTTTTATACAGGGTGGCCATAAAATAAGTTACCCTATTCTAGACGTTTTAGAGCGATGATGAAAAAAGAGATCGGCAAAGGGTTTGGAGGTTAGCTTAATTAGTTCATGCGGAAGCAATTTTAATTTAGTTCCATATTTCGCAATCGGGGGGAGGGAATGGCTCTTTAGGTGTACAAATCTCGTTTGTTTGAATAAAACCACGTTCTTTATGCAAAATAGAACCTTTCTGTAATATTTAGGATGTTCATACTGGCTGAAAAACATATGACTGCTGGAGAGGCACATTTCCCCTGATGGTGAAATTTGGAACTTAATTAAAATCGCCTTCCCAGGGTCTGATTAAGTTTCCCACCAAATCCCTTGGCGATACCTTTTTTCCTCATCGCTCCAGAGCGTCTATAAGAGGGCAAGTTATTTCAAGGCCATCTTGAATAACCCTTACATAAAAACTTTATAGTCAGCCAGAGTCTCAAGAAGAATGTCTGAATTATCCATATGTGACATGTTACTGGCTAAAGACATGTGACTTGGACACGGCTCATAAAGGGCTTTTGGTAAAACTAAATGCAGGGAGAGACCTTAGCGAGAATCGTTCGTCAAGTTGACGTTCCTAAGACGGGCAAGGGGTTTCAAAGTGCAGTGAATAATCCAAAGAAAAGTTACTGAAATTCCTTCAAGAAAAGGGGCCCTCACATCGAAAATACTTTGGGCACGTGCTCGTTTCCCGTTTGATCAGAATCACCCTCCAGTGTCTTGAGCACGAAGTCAAAATTATAGACAGGTGGTTAGTTTTATCTGAGAACTGAGAGACTTGTCTATGAGCGAAAACGGACGGTTATATTAGAACGAGGCGGTAGAGCCGGTTCTTGATGTGTTTTCGCTCTTTTCTATGGTGGTTTGATTATCAATGTCAATATTTAAATAGGGAAGGAATACCAAGGGATTCCAATTGGACGTTTTATTGCAGATCTTGCCCCTTATAGCTTTAGCATAACCTATGCTACTACTATGTGTTATGTCTGTTTAATTAGCAACTAAAGTACAAAACTCTGTTTTGATAGAGACATAGTAATGTTCAAAATTAAAGCAGCGGCTTTGCTTTTAGGGGCTCATAACATATACATGATCATTATAATATCACGTTCTATACTAATTAATTTATTAATTAGTGTCTTAACGCATTTCCCGCATTGCTGATTACAACACGAAAGTAAAAATAAACAAATTGTGTATTGGTAAGTAAATAAATAAAAAATGGTCTTTAGGTCTTCCCGTTCCGGTCAAAAAATAATAAAACCGACGATAGATGCAAGAAATTTTCTGATTCTTCTAGCATTTATTCGAGTTGTATTATGTTTGTTAAATGCAGTTTCATTTTGAAGTAATACTATATCGTATTTTTTCTTTTTTTTTTCATTGGGCCGGAAGATTTGAGTTTTTCTTATTTGAACGCTAAGTTATTTGTTCAACCTCCACAAAAGATTTTTTAAGAAATACATGTATTTTAAAGAAAAAAATCAGGATTGATTACCCATTGTAATCCAATAACGGAAAAGTTTTTTTTTTTTATTCTGAAAATTAAGCAATATTAGGTGCGGTAACTTTCGAAAGGGTAACCACCCTTGAAAGCGGTTAAAATCTGTAGGTTGGAAGTTATGTAAGTTTCCTAATATTGTGTCTGTTTCTGATGAATGACTGATCACTATTCGTCTTTAACGGGCTGTCTAATACCGAATAGTTGGACAATAAGAGTAGTGAGCTTTGATAAAAAAAAAGGGGAAATTGATCAGCTTTAAATAATTAAGATTATCGTGACACGCTATGCCTAGAGGCGTCCAAGAAACGAGAAAGCTTCAATAACAATTTGATAATTAGTGCGTTAATTGGTAGTGTTGCCAGCAAAAAAAGCAAATATAAATATGTGATGTTGTCTTAGAGACAATAATGTGTTTTGATATCCAATAGGGCTTTAGCCCCCCCTGGCCCTCTCTTACCTACACCACTTGCTGTAATATCAATTTTACGCGGAATTTGAATTAATTTAATTATGACTGATTGAAAGAAGATTAATTTAGTGACTTGCACCGAAAGTTTTTTATTATTATTTGTAGAAAGTTGGGAGCAGGTGCGCAAATTTGCTATGTAAACGGCTAAAGTAAATTTGCTTAACGGATTTTTACCAATATTTTATTATCTTTAAGATTGTATGGGTGAAAAATCTATGATACGCACACTCACTTTTTCCCTAGCCTTATACTATATTTGAGAACATTAAAAGTAGATAAACTGATCGTGTCACTTAAATAAAATTGATGTTCGCAAAATTCTTGTCAACCCACATGTTTTGTTTTTTAGAAATGATGGCAAAAGTTAAATTTTGGAGGAATGATACAAAAATTGCTAAAATACAATGTGTTCAGTTGATATTTATTTAATATTTAAAATAAGCAGAACATTTTAAAACACATAACCAAATATGCTTTAATCTAGGATGCAATATACATCATTCGTTTCTTGGAGTGAAATTCAACGGATTCGTTTCAAGCACAAATATATTTGATGAAACAGATAGACAAATATGGATTATTGTAATATGGTAATATGCATATACTATACAAAAAAAAAAAACAATGGAGGAATACAATCAGTATTTTTCCCTTCCCTTCATATATGACCCAAAATTCGTAGCCTCCAGTTCGTACCTCCGAGCTAATTTATCACTACTCTCTCAATGCCCCCTCTGACCGTTTCTTCCTATCATATCTATGTGTAACCCCTCACCTTAAGACGCTTCTTCGCTTCGAGAACATATGGACGAGCGACGTAGCTCACCCCATATATTATGGCATAAATATAGTGAACAACGTAATATATTAACGTGCAGTATAGCTGAAATTCAAATATTTAATCTTTTAAAGCATGAATAAAAAAAACGACCATTTTTATCATTATAATAATAAGCAAATATCACATCTGCCACGATATAGTAGATATCATGAAGTATATTACATCGCGACTTTTAATGCAAAAGCACTGTTCATATAGCTGACGACTGCTACTACTATGTGTTATGTTTGTTTAATAAGCAACTAAAGTACAAAACTCTCTTTTGATCGAGACATAGTAATGTTCAAAATTAAAGCAGCGGCTTTGCTTTTGGGGGCTCATAACTTATACATGATCATTATAATATCACGTTCTATACTAATTAATTTATTAATTAGTCTCTTAACGCATTTCCCGCATTGCTGATTACAACGCGAAAGTAAAAATAAACAAATTGTGTATTGGTAAGTAAATAAATAAA
>QLNU02007604.1:0-12113 GCA_006491805.2 Dysdera silvatica | reverse complement strand
ATGAATGAATGAATGAATGAATGAATGAATGAATGAATGAATGAATGAATGAATGAATGAATATATGTATGAATGAATGTAATGTGTCTGAAATAGAAGTAACGCTGTTCTCAAAAATGTTTAAATATAAATAGAGAAAAAAGAAAATTAAAAAAATCTGAGCCTATACTGGTAATTAACGCCTAGCTTAAAAAAAATCGCAGTTCATATTTAATACGTTCACCATAGTTAGTCAAAACTAATTATTAAATGTCTGTTACAAAAAAGAATGGTAAAAAAAGGCAAGAGATTTCGTTCAGTGTCAACTTTGATAATGGAATATACATATATATACCCTCTCTTTCTCTTCTCGAAAAGTGTTTAATACTAACTTTTAGAATGTACTAAAAAAAAACGATTCTCCCCATTTCTCTCTTTTTCTCTCTACCCTCCCCCTATAATAAGTTTTTCATATTACAACACAGAATTAGTTACTATCAGATATAAAATTACATATTAGAAATAGCATGCAATTGTGTTAACATTTGAATACATTTAATAAATTGGCACGGATTTCATCAGTGTTATACTCAAATTTACCAATTTTTTTTAGGAGAAAACATATCCCAACTTGTACATCATTTCTGGTTTAATATAACAAAACTCAACCTTCTTGTTTTATCTTTTTACTAAATATATGCATTACACGGAAAGAGGAAAACTTTTGAAAAATTAATTTAAATCTTTGGAGAGACTTGAGGATTTGGCTTACAGGTGGCTTATAGCAAGAAATGGTGGAAATGGTATTATGGTGAATGGCAAGACTTTAATTTATATTGGAATAAAATATGTTAATTTCTCGAAATTTTTTTCGCTCTGCATATTCAAATGCTTCAGAAAATAGCGCTGCATTTTCCTTTTAGAGATTAATGAAAATTCCTGTATATGCATTATATTTCCAAAATTATTTTGGCAGCTTAAAATGATCATTTGCGTTAAAAATTAAAAACGCGTTTTAATCGGTTTATTTGCACATTTAGGCTTTCGTCTTTGGTTCCAGTATTGCAAACAGACCAAGCAGCAGAAGAAATTATTGATGCAATTCTTAAAGAAAAAGTGATTGTAACTATTCCAAAATCAGTTTCGTTGTTGGTCTTTGCTTCAAGGTATACATTTTAATATGTTGTTGCAACTATCCTATTGTAAAAAAATTTAGACAGTTATTTTATATTACCTGCATTCAGAGCTGGACAGTATCGAAAATACATGTATTTGAAATATATATTTGCGATACATTTGCATTTTGTATAGAAAATAATTTTTTTAAGTATTTTGTATCGAAAATACAGATTCCTTCATATTTGCATTTTGCATCAAAAATACAGATTTCATTATATTTTGTAGTTTCAAAACACATTTAAGTTTAAAAATACAGTTTGTAATTTTTAATTCAAAATTCTAGCTATTCGGCTGAACAGATGATACCCAAAGTTCGATTTTATGACCAGTTTAAGTAAACTGTTGAAACATGGGCGGATTTACCATCTTGCCGCCCCTTCCTATCTGTACATCCCCTCTCTAATTAGTGGTACGAATTTGAAAATTGTTGCATTCAATATATGCCCAAAACTTTTGTAATGACAGTAAATATGTTGAAAAACAAATTTAAAAATTAAAACATAAACATCAAACAATATTAGTTTATATTGAAATACTTTTTCTTTTTGGTATATAATAAATCAAATTCAATGTTACTGAAATAAATTTTAATTTTAGCAAAAAATAAATAAAAGCCCATTAAACACTGGTATTTAAATGGAAAACATGACGTCTAGCTTCCTTCTCGCCAAAACATCTGATTATATCATTGTATGATATTAGTTTTGTTATATCAGATTCAATCATGGGCGGATTTACCATTTTGCCGCCCCTAGGCTATGTTTTTTTTGGCCGCCCATTCCTATCTGTCCGCCACCCCCAGAATCAGTGATAGGAACATAAAAATTATTACATTCAATACGCACCTAAAACTTTTGTATCGACAATAAATATTTTGAAAAACAAACTCATAAATTTAAACATAAACATAAATTGCAATATTATTTATTTTTGATATATAATAAATCTAATTCAGTTTCATAGAAATAAATTTTAATTTTAGCCAAAAATAAAAGCCTACGAAACACTGATATTTGCATGAAAAGCATCATGTCTAGTTTCTTCTCGGCAAAACATTTGATTATATCATCATATGATATTGATTTTGCTGTTTCAAACTCAATACACAAAATTGCTAATGAATTCAATCTACCTTCACAAATACAACCCCTGAACAAAAGTATGGAGTACTTGTATTTTTTATTTAATTTTACAAAAGAGGGTCAGTTTTAACTCCGTTTTGATTGCCTATTTACAATCAAACAAAATGCATCATAGGCGTAGATTAATTAGATATAAATTAAGGAAAATTTACTTTCAAAAGGTTTATTTAATCAAAAGTTACATCAAAATTCCTGAAGCTGTGCAGGAACAAAAGTATGCAATACAATAAACCTTTGGTCAAAAGTATGGAATAATAGAAGGAAACTACAAAACTAACCACTTCATCGCAATTTTACCCCTCAAATTGTGTGGTGACGTCATTCATCTTCATGACATGTTTATAAATTGTAAATTACAGCTACGTAAATCAACACCAGCGCCACGATACTTTCATTACAGTGGAACATATGAGAGAATTAACGCAAGCCACGAGCTCTGATTGTTGATAAGGTTAATAAGGGAGAAACGTAAAAAAACTAAACTAAAATAAATAAATAAATAAAATTGCTATTAGTCTTAATTGTTCCCAAGGAACTGTTTGTTTCTAAGATTATAGCAAAGTTTAAAGCAACTGGAGGTGTCAAAAACCAAGTTAAAAGTGGACAGCCAAGAAAAACAACTGAGCGAGATGATAGAAATTTGATAAAGATTGTCAAAAAATAGAGATTTTCTTCATCAAGAGAGAGATTAATTCAGCGTGGAGGAATAAAGGGAAGGATGTTTTTGATAATACTGCAAAGAGAAGACTGAAAGAAACAGGTTACAGGTTTCGTAAAGATCAAACAAAACCATATATATATATATACAAGTATAACAGACAAGCAGAAGAGGGTTAGTCTTACGTGGGCGAAAATACACAAGAGTTGGTCCATAAGTAACTGGATACATGTTTACAGATGAGTCGAGGATTTGTCTCGGGTATAGAGGAGATAACTGCGTCCACAGTTATCTCCATGCAGTATTATCTTCATACACAGTCATCTTCATACGTGTATACGTTAACAGGCAGAATAATGAAAAATTTCATTAAAATTGTCTTCAAAGTTCAACAAAATTTCTAAAAGGCATCATGATTTGGGGCTCAATAACAGCGAAAGGTGTACGTGAGATGGCTATCCTAAAAGCAAGTGTAAACGCTGATACATATTTGGATATTTTGGACTATTTTGTGATGAAAACTAAAATAGAACATTTAGCTGATGATGACTACATTTACCAATATGACAACGTATCATATCACAGGGCCAAAATAATCAAAGATCACTATGCAGAAAAAGGCATTACACGTTTAGACTGGCCTGCCAATAGTCCCGACATCAATCCGACTGGAAATATGTGGCTCACACTAAAAAAAACAAAAAACGTCAGCAAGGAGAAATCAACGACCATCGATGAATTAAAAGCTGCTGTTCAAGAAAGTTGGAGGGAAATTGATCCCCGTGAATGCAAAAGGCCTATTTCATCATTACCAAAGAGAATTATTAAAGCAAAAGGAGGGCCTAAGAAGTACTGGATGCCATTATTCCATACTTTTGATCCACGGTTTAATATATTCCATACTTTTGTCTCTGCACAGCTTCTGGAATTTTGATGTAACTTTTGATTAAACAAACTTTTAAAAATGAAATTTGTCTTAATTTATATCTAAATTTTGTGTATGAAGTCTGATAGAACAAAATCAATACCAGACGATGATATAATCAGATGTTTAGAAGAAAGCCAGACGTCATGCTTTCCATTTAAATTTCAGTGTTCGATAAGCTTTTATTTTTTCTAAAATTAAAATTTATTTCAATAAAATTGAATTTGATTTATTATATACCAAGAAAAGATAATACTTTAATATATTAGTTAATATTGTTTAAGGTTATGTTTCGATTTATAAGTTTGTTTTTTAAATATTTACTATCAATACAAATTTTTTGGCGTATAATGAATGTAAAAATATTTATATTTCTACCACTGATGGGGTAGACTGGTAGGAAGGGGTGTCAAAAAATAACCTAGGGGCGGCAGAATGGTAAATCCGCCCATGCGTACATGTACTTACTCGTTAAACTTGTAAAAAGGAGAGAAAAGGAATTATGAAGTCTTGAATAATTATCGAAGTTCTGACCACAAGATTTTGTTTTGCCGACTACTAATTTGAGAGTACTTTAAAAGAAAAACTATAGAAACCATTTTCTTTAAAAAGGAAACATTATAAAATCAAATTTTGACGGCAAAACTACAAACAAAAATTCGGAATGGTACATGAAGGGAAAATTGGTATTTTCTCATTTGTTTTTGAATGCTGTATTTATATTTCTACTTTCTGATAAATATGAAAGATGACACATCTTTATTCCATGATATTTTATAAAAGTTTCTGACCTCCCGAAATTAAACCCTGGCTACGGCCTTGGGTGGTATTATGATAAATATAAATTGATAATAAAATCTTTAAGAAAAATTAAATTTAAAAGATTCATTGGTACTTAAATCTTTACAATACACTCTTTTATCTTCCCAAGATCTTGTAATAGTGGATAGAGTTTTTTTTTATTTTTGTGTGTGTGGGGTGGGGTTGTGAACTTCACGGTTAAAGGATTTACAATTCAACGACAAATATGAATACCGGCCAGCCTTTTTAAAGGGTTTTTTTCACTGCTGGCCGAGCTGTTGATTTTAGATAATAGATATTTACGTATTTGAAATGTATATTTACGTATTTGAAATGTATATTTACATTGGAAACTTGTATTTTTGTTAGCCTTGTATTATGTTATTGTACTTCGTTATAGTTTCCATCTCTTACGTTTCTTGTTTTGTGTGCTCGGTTTGTATATTTGTGCATTTTGTATGTGTTTCATCCTTAACTCAAAATATTTATTTATTGAATCTCAGCCATCCCATTCCACCACGGGAATCGAATCCGGGAGCATGGGGTTATAGGAAAGAGTCCAACGCCTTGCAGTATATTGGGAATTAAACTAAAATTTTCTGCATGGCAAAAGGGTACCATACTTCCATTCCACTGTAGCCGTTTTCATCAACAGCATACGGAGTTAGCAATTTCCAAGAGATTACCCCCCCAGTTTTGATCGTGCCCAATACTACTTAAACCTTTGTGTTTTAATATAAATCGTTATATGCGGCATGGTACAGGAAATATCCACCAATAGAAATTTTAGGAATCCAGAATCATAAAATTAGTGGTAAAAATATCACGTCTTCTGTTCTTCAATATCGATTAGTAAATAACTAAGGCTTTTTACATGTTGAATGAAGTTTCGACCCTTTCGTTTTTCCTCATTAAAACTGATAATACCAATATATTCTTTCTGTTTATGCTTGAAGTCGCATTTAGATAGTTTGGAGTCACTGCATATGTACATCTAAAGTTCCGTATTTTCTGTGTATACCTTTATTTTCTTTCAATTTGAACGATAATTCTGTGAAAGATCGACCTGTTAAACACATAGGATTTTGTAATAACTGTAGAAAAGTTCCTCAGAAAATCAGTCCATATTATTACTGTACGAAAGAGGCATCCCGCAATATTTATGAAAACTGTTATTGTGCAAACGAGATATTATTGGAAGATTGACCATGGGAGAACTTTAAAGAATAGATACGCTGATTTTGCGCAAAACCAACCGACCAATTGTTAAAAAACTAGCCAACTTATTCGCGATTTCCTTTTACTAAGACCAGGGATTCGTAACCACCGTTTTACTTTGTTAATGTCTTAGCACTCCATTGTCTGTCCATTAGGAAAACTACTGCTGATGTTAAAATAGAATTCGCAAAAATTCAACATAAGGTGCTCAGAGATATCAGCAATTATATTAATAACACAATATTAAATAGCCTATTTTAAAATTTTGTTCTTCCTTAGACTTTCTTCTGCGTCATTGGAAACTATTTACACGTCATTCTTGACGTGAAAGGAAATAGCACATAAAAATCGAGATTTCGAAAACAAAGTTCTCAACCTTCACCTTTATCAGTTCATCTTTTAGTCAGGTTTTTAGGTTCCAAGACAATGCTCAGTCTACTCGTTTAACAATCCGTAACGAGAACACGTAATTTGTAGTCGGTCATGCATCGTCTTTCATGAAGCAATGTTAACAAAAATTGCCGGATTCTTTCACAATTTTGCATACATGCGAATTTTGTTTCAACGACGGTTTCCGTTTTCTTCTAGTAAACCGTCTCGGTATAGTCAAGTTTCTATTACATTTTGTAGTTTAAAATAAATACAAGTGATGGATTAAATCGAAATACGCACATGATCAAATTTCTTAAAGTTTAATTTTGATATTAGAAATACGATATTAGCAATATGATGCTTATAAAAAAGTATATTTAGATTAGGTAATTTTAAACATGAAGTATCACCTTTTCTCTCATTTTATTAAACATTTCATTTGAGAAATTCGTACCTCTAAATATATTCCGTGAATTAGTTTGATTATAATTTTCCTATTTCAGGTGTGTTCCACTTAGAACAACGCGCTTGGCTTTCAAACTTTTCGACTATTGCGAAATACCCAATCCAAAGCCACCTGAATGCTACGAAGCAAAAGAAAATGCAAACAAACTGTAGAAGCTGTTCACATTGTCATGCATTTGGTTATTTTATAATCTGAATGTCCTTTGTTAAAACCGAAAATTTTGTGGGTTATTTTAATTTTACGGGCTAAACGTTTACCTTATGTGAAAAATAGATTGCAGTTTTTATTATGAAAGTATCTTAACTTAGGTAGTATTACGAAGGGTATATAACAGATGTAGCTGAATACAATGTGGTAAAATAATGAAAATCGCTAACAGCACTTTTTGAATTGAAAGAATTTTTTAGTTTTGCCTTTTTATAATTTACTTCCTTTGCATTCAATGTTACCTAATTTAATTTGATTAGATGAAAATAAGTCGGCTTATTTGCTGTGGTGAATTAGATTAGATTAAGACACATGTTGCATGGTGCAAATTTAAATAAAACATGTAATATTAAATATAAATCCTATATAGAGCCTGAAAAATTTGCTTTTTAATACATCTAACAATATTTGTTTTTATAAAGACATACTGGCGGCTCCAGTGACGTGGGGGGGGGGGTACTATGGGGCTGAAGCTTCTCAAACCAGAACAGTGTTTCCTGGTTAAGAGGACATTGCAATAGGGCATTAATGTTTTAGCAACGCTTAGTTACACCCTTCACTAAAAAAAAAAAAAAAAAATTCTAGATCTGCCACTGTGTGTGTATAAAGTTTTAATAAATATGTTCTTAAAGAGTGATGTATACGTACATAGCGACATGATAATAATATAAGTACCAATAAATTTTTCTTTCATCCATTACAAATTTCCCACCTACGAATCCTAATTTGAGTTATAACATATTTAATGAATTTAATAAATTAACTTTTATTTAATTTATTTTAATAAAGGGTATATTACATTGTATCTTTAACTAATTAAACCTATGTGTGTATTTTTTACGTTTCAATAACTCAATTCAAATGCAATCTCTATGACTAGGCATGAAAACAAGTTACAGCTAATAATCTGTACTCTGTTAGTTTAGAACAATAAAAATACTATTACAGAAAAATGTATTAATGTTCATTTGTGCTCATTATTTTTCTATCGTGTAAGTTATTTATCATTGCTGAAGTGTAGGAAAAGCGGGGATATTGGGGTATTTTCGTCCTTATCGTCAGGCTATGATTACTAATTAATTATTACATGATTGCTAATTACTTAATGTAAGGTTAAAATTAATAATTGAAATTAACATTAAAGAATATATGCGCTTTCAACAAACATCAGTCACTTTAGTTCCATCATAAAGTAACAGAGCATTCTTTCAATTATGCCATAAATAATTATATAAACCTTAAATTCGTATTATAACATTCCAGTCCCATTAGAAAAAACACGACTCAGAGTAATAGGTTATAGATTTAGAAAAAATTATGTACAATTCGAAAGAAAATTTTATCAGCAAATATTCAGCTTTTAACTTAAAAAATACCCTTAAATTTACTTTAAACTAAGAAATGGGAGCGTAAACATCGACGTACCTACATTAAATACATAACGTTACGTTATGTAGAACACATTAAAGGTTTGTTAAGACGTTGTTAAGCATAGTTTTTGATAGTGAGTAGAGCGTGTCACAAAGCGAAACCGAACATTGAATATATATATGATTTTCATAACAAATATATAATTTATTTGTGTTCTACCACAGAGACAAAACATATAGCAAAAAAGAAAAAAAAAATGCTTAAATTAATTTTATTTGCGGAAGCAATCAAATTTTTCACACAAAAGAGTCAATTTTTCGCGAAACATTGGTTCACATCACAAGGAACATTAGTGTTCCTAGAAGAAAGAAAGAAAGAAAGAAAGAAAGAAAGAAAGAAAGAAAGAAAGAAAGAAATGGACCATATAATTAGACATAAAAAATTTCCACCGTAAGTTATTATGGCCGCCCATGCTGTTCCAGCGGTTTTTCCTTATTTCTGGAAAAAGAAAATTTCTTGTTTTGAAATTCTGGAATAGCTTTCATTCCAAACAATTGGCAGCGTGCCAGATTAACACGATAGGCGGGCCGGATTGTAAAAACAGTTGTGTTCGAAATATGCACAACCCGTTGCAACCACCAAACCAACGTTAATTCCGTTTAAATGGCAGCTCTAACGTCAGTCGAAAATGATACGCACTTGTATTTCTAACCGCGTATCAGTAACACAGGTTTTCGCAAAATTATTTCATGGCTCTTGAGTAAGAAAACAGCCATTCACTTCCCCCCTCTCCCACTTTTTTTTTTCTCTTCGTCGACCTTAGCCAGAGATACCGGTCTTCAGTAACTGTTGCTAAAGAAGAAAGCGTATATATAAAAAAAAAAATTAGCAACGACGGGAAATGATTGCCTCGGGCGAAAATCAAGGTCCTGCACTTCACTCACGTAAATCGAGGGAACTCGCCAAACGACTGGGATTACAAAATTACCGCTACCGAAAAAGTCGCCAAATACTGAGAGAAGATTGCGCAATATCTGTGAATACAACGAAAGTGAATGAATGTGATATATAATACAATATCTTTATATATGATTTTTTTAATTTTTTTTGCACTAAGACGTATGAAGAGGCTCAGTTGGGTGTGTGATCATTTATTGAATTTTTAAGTATGAAATTTTTGATTTTTGATCGAAACAAATTCAATATATTTATGCAAATATTTCATTCGTTGAATTTCGAAAACGATGCGCACATGTTGTTTATAAATACGTTATTCATTTACTACGTTAATAACTTTATATACCATTTTCGCTTTTTTTCTAATTAATTTACTATTTAACTAATTCTGTATAGACTAAAAATTCATTTTAGCATTTTCTTGTTCATCTTCTGAGAGAATCCTTTTCTTTCTCCCGATTCAATTTAATATAAGAAGAATTTATGCTTGATTTATATAATGGTATGGTAAGTTATATAAATTTCATTTGTATGGCAGTTTCAATTTTCAATAGCCTATTTAAGATGAAAAGAAAATTTCATAATGTCCTGAAGTTGTCGATTTGCTTTTGGTTTGGGCTTTCACAGTAGACGTTAAACCACAATATTACAGAACAGCTCGATATTTGAATATCTAGGTCATTATTCCATGTGGTTGACTCTTAACCTCGAAATTGCAAATACAAATATGTGCTTGTTTAATATACGGAAGAATCAAATAAGGACCTTAGAAATATTAGCAGACCAGTTAGGGTTCATACTTCTCTCCTTCCTTTCCCCATCTTTTAGAAAGATCACAAAGATATTTACGTTTATTTATAAAACACGTTCTCACAGTGAATACGTACATGTTTTAATTGAAAGCATGCTTCCTTCACAGGAAAGTTAAAAAACTAAAAAACAGTGTCTAAAGTTAAGATTTTTCCTTGTCTGATACGGCAACACGTATTTAAATAATTATCGGTAAAAAATGGTGAATATACACATCGTTGCTCGATTGTATAGAGGGTTCTATTGTTCGAAACGAAAGAAAGCTCATTTTCCTCTTATCGCAATATCACCATATAGGGAAATTTTTTTATTGTTGCTCAGTCATAGACAGTGAACCATCAACTCAAAGGAGTTTCTCGAAAATAGAGAACTTTTGATTACATTGGCAATGACGACACGAGTTTCTTTAATGAGTTTTCGAGACAAACAATAAGGGTCGTAATGCTATTGCATTTTAATAATCGTAAAATTATTTTTACTGTTTTACGAATGGCAACACACATTTCACAACAGTCCAAACAATAAACGGCAAGAACTAATATACTGTCAAATCTGATTATGTTTAAGCTGAGCTTCAATTTTCAGATTTTTTTAAATCACAGAGCGGTATGCAAATTGCAAATAGTGGTTTCAACGAAAATCGTGTAAAAATTTCTGCAATTGCGAAACTTTAAATGAATGACAATGAAAGTTAATTCTGCAAAAACCAAT
The DNA here is from genome assembly GCA_006491805.2 of Dysdera silvatica. Classification (NCBI taxonomy): domain Eukaryota; kingdom Metazoa; phylum Arthropoda; class Arachnida; order Araneae; family Dysderidae; genus Dysdera; species Dysdera silvatica. The sequence continues at coordinate 1,317 of QLNU02007604.1, read as the reverse complement.
AACGCTGATTTTGCTAGATGTCCACTTTGCTGAAAGTGCTTTTGCCAGAATTGCACATTTTAAACGCCCGATTAATTTCTATAACCGAAAAAAATTATTGAAATTATTAAAATATATAATTTATATACAAATGATGTTTTTAAAATGGCTATGAGCATATTGTATATATATATAAAAGTTTTCCTCGCCCATTCTTGGCGGTAACAGGCTTTGGGACGGGCAGAGCGCCATGTTCCCAAGCCTCTTTTTACATCACTTCTTAATGTGCCATGTCTAGAAACTTCCTGACAATGTGACACGTGTTTAGGATTGTGGCTTTTTGTATTTCAATGTAGGTGTTTGGGTCAATGTTGAGTATCTCCAAATTCGTCGCAAGCGTTTTTGGTACTATCCCTGTTGCTGAGATGACTAACGGGATGATGAAGATCTTTTCCATACCCCATATATCTCGTACTTCATGTCTGAGATCTTGGTACTTGGTGATTTTCGTTGTGTAGGTTGTCTGTATGTTATTGGTGTTGGGTACTGCTATGTCGATTAAGTACGTGGTCTTATTCGATTTATCGACGAGGGTTATGTCAGGACGGTTATGTGGGACTGTCTTGTCTGTTATGATTGCTCTATCCCAGTAAAGCTTGTGTGTTTCGTTCTCATGCACGGTCTCTGGCTCATATTTGTAGTACGGGCATTTTTCTGTCAGAAAGCCAGCATTCGCTGCCAATTTCTGGTGGACTATTTTCGCTACTTGATCGTGCCTATGTTTGTAGTCTGACTGCGCAAGGATCTTGCATCCTGCCATCACGTGTTGGATTGTCTCCGATGCCGCATGACAGTGTCTGCATTTGTCGCTTTCTATGTCTTTTCTCTGGATGAATTTCTGATTGTTCCTTGTTGCGATCACTTGGTCTTGGATGGCTAGCATGAATCCTTCTGTCTCTGGCTGGAGAGTGCCTTTGGCCAGCCAAGAATTTGATGCCTTTTTGTCAACGTGTGGTTGTTGCAGGTCATTATAGTGCCTGCCATGTAATGGTTTTCCGGCCCAAGTTCTCAGTTTCTGTTCATTGGCTGTTTCGAGGACACGCTCTTCGGTACTACACAGGTTTAGTGGCGTGTAATTTGCATCTGCTTGTATTATGGCTTGGATGAGTGGCGATCGGGGACTCTTCAACTGGAAGTATTGCCTCATGCTCTGGATCTGCTTGTCATGTAAGTCTTTGAGGTCCGCTTGTCCGCGTCCTCCTTCTTCCCGGGGTAGTGTTTGCCGTTCAATTGCCGTTGCAGGGTGTAGTTGTCCGGCTCTTCTCTGGATGGTTCTCA
>QLNU02007598.1:0-10186 GCA_006491805.2 Dysdera silvatica | reverse complement strand
CACTTATGATTTTGTTTGGGATCTACCATCTACGACGCTGAGTTCGGTGGTGACGCAAAGTGGGGTTTGATGGGGTCATAATCTGCCCATTATATTTCATTATCAAAAACTACAATATCGTACATATAAAATTGCAGACTTGTTAAACCCCTCCCCATTTTACAAATTTTCTACGTACGCTGTTGACGAAACTCTGCCTTGTCTTAAATCAGTTTAAGAATCACATTAATTCAAAGATTGACTCACAGGAACTCTACCATTGCATCAGTGTATGATTCATGGTGATTCACTCACCAACTCACAGACTCTCTGCAATTGAATCGCCGTAAAAACCACCATAACGTAGTCCTTGACATGGGAATTTTATCATTGAATCCGTGTAGAGGTCACTGACACAGAAACTCTACAATTGAATCAGTGCAAGAAGAGTCACTATGATTCATACACTGACTCACAGGATATATACCATCGAATCAATGTTAAAATCACTATAATTCAGTCACTGACTCGCAGGACTTCTCTGCCGCTAGATCGGTGTAATAGGGTCACTGTGGCTGAATTGCTGTTTCAGTGTATGCGACAGAGTAGCAATATAAAATGCTAAAAAAACTCCAACAACGTAAGATTATTATGCGAGTCTGCAATTGGTACTAAATTTTTATAATTAATTATAATTTATCTCGGAGGTTTACTGATTTACACGTGTAGGCGCAGCAACACAATTCTTTAAAACTTCGGTGAAAGCAAACTTCGCCACGTCTTCATTGTTATTAACTGAGGAAAAAAGTGTGACATCGCAAACCATCAGAAAGTAGTACGCAGAAAACACTGTAAATTAACACAGAAGAAAATTAAAACTTCCGGGTATAAAAGCTTTCAAACCCTCCGTAATTTATTATCTAGCAAAGACTAAAGAAGCGGTTTTGTCCTTTGGGAAGAGGGCAAATTGAGTGAGTTTCCTAATTTGAGGAAGTTAAAGTGTATTAGCTCAAAATCAGTTTACTTAAAAACTCTTAACTGATAAATGGTAGTCACTCACAAGTTCTTAGCCAGACGATGGCGTCCCTTAATTATCGATATTTCCGTCCATCGGACAATAAAGTTCCACAAGGACTAATTAGCAGCAATCCCTTTAGACGTTCCGGCAAAAAACAAAATGTCCCGGAGTAAGGTTTGGTTCTAAATAGCGTTAAACGCTTAATTGATTTGATTAATTGAAGAACTAGTTTACAGCAAAATTCCCTTTAGTACAGCGATGACGTCATGCGATAAATTTTTGTTTCTCGATCGAGTAAAAGCTTTTAAAAGCAAAAGCAAAATCGGGTAAAAGTTCCGTAAAATGAAATGAATATTTGTACATTGGGACATCAGTGAGAGGGTCCAACGTCTTAACATTACATACCAGTGGCGCACCCAGAATTTTCTAAAGGAGGAAACCAGTGGTGTACAAAATTTTTGGTGGGAAAAATGGTCAAAGGCCTTAGAAATTATGATTGCCTTTTTTTTGTGTACATATATCATTATTAAATTACTAATAATTCTATAGTGAAAGATACTTAACTAATTAGAAGTAGTAATAGATTATGTTTATACAATTTTATGTAGACCAACCCTTGTCTTCCATAAAAAAAAAATCACTGTTTTGACAATAGTTTTTAGAATATACTTCGGCAAAACTTGCTTTTGCTTGCCTCTGTATATTACTTAATCCACATAGAAGCCTTTTTTTCGTTCCGTGACCCTTAAAAACTCATCGGCTTTGAGAACTGAATCCATATGATGGAGAAAAGCGTCATATTGATGGAATTTCTCCGAGGTCTTCTTCCAATTATTAAAACCTTTTGAAATAAGTTGACTTGTGACGTGTCTATTTCAATCCGACTTCATGAGGCGAAAAGAGAACACAAAATTTGCAATAGGCACTGTCTTCTACCTTTAGATAAGCTAGCCAGTTAGGGGCTGTCCATAAATGATGTCACACTTTACCAATCACCCCCAGTTACGTTATCCCAGGAAATGTAAATGATTATTTGGCACGTTAGCATGACGTCATAGTCTTGCAAACATAGTACTTTCGGCTCCCAGACGCAAACAACGTGCACTGAGCTATAATATTTATAATATAGCTGTTATAAAATAACTAGTGTTAATATAGCTCAATGGGCAGCATGAGGAATTGCTTCCCTCAAGCCAATTCCAACGAGTGGTGTAACTCGTATACAGTCCCATAGAACCAAAGTTATATAAGTTAGTGAGTTTTATTTTCTTCTTTTTAAGCCAACACTTGTCGAGCCAGTTAAAAAAAATTGCTTAAAAAAATCTAAAAATATGTTTTAAAATTTGCGGTGTTTGTGATGTCACAGTTTTATTAACTCCCCTTCCCCCTTGTCACAAAGTGTCACAACTTTTTGAACCCCCCCACTTTAGGCGTGACATCATTTATGGACAGCCCCTTACGCTTACTCAGCCAAAACGAGCAGAACTTCCAACTGTGGTAAGGTTTTCCTTGACTTAATACAGCACTAGTGACAGTTGTAGGAAAATTTTAATTTATATATGGTTCCCAAAGATTTTTTTAGCACTGTTATCCTGTCTCTATCAGTAAGATCGATTTCTTGACATAATTAGAAATATTTGCAGTCAGAATTTCTATTTCAACTGTGTTTGATATTGTGTTTTGGTCTACTTTTACCTCCTTGAATGCGTTTAACGACAGCCTGGGCCACTGCAGTTGCTTGCCTCAACAGCAATCACATCGATGTTACCAGCTTTCAGGGAAATGTTGTCGGGAACGTCACTACTTTAAATCTTAATTTAAAAAAAAATTACCATTGTCCGTTGGCATAATAACTTTTCCATTAATCTAAGGGAGGGGCCCGGGCCCCTACAGCCACATACGTGGGTGCGCCACTGTGACATACAAACCACGATTTTTTACATGCGCAACTAAGCTTGCAGGACAGAAAGGAGGCATTGTGGCGCGGCACGAATTTTCAAACTACAAATTTATAGTAGAATTTTTCTATAACGATGCGCCTTATAACGAGAAATCTGTCGATAATGATATTACTTATAACGGGAAATTTATCTATAACCGTAATTTTAGCGGTCTCGATAGATATAGAGCAGCGGTTCTCCATGAAGCATTTGGTGCTCCATGAAACCTACCCGAATGCACCACGTGCTCCAAGGCTCAAAAATTACAAAAACCGCAGAATTTCCTGCTAAAAAAGTTGAAAGAAGCCAAATTCATAAAATATTCGCAATGGTTGCCGAATCGAAAATTTTCTAGCTAAAGGAAGGTCAAATTCGCTAGATTGGCAACATTGCGCACCTTCACGTGATTTTTGGTATGTGTGTGTGTGTGTGTGTGTGTGGATAACACATTGTGGATTTAAAATATCTGCTTTGATTTTTTTCTCAAATGTTTTCCTCACTTTATGTCTTTTGTTACTGTGTTTCTTTTATGTTCATGTAGTTAAGTAAATTCCCCATTTCTCTGAAATTTGTGAGAAATGTAATATTTCGAATAAAATAAAAATTCACGTTCTACATGCGCACATGCTTAAAATTCCTTCCATCGTTAATACCGCCGCCTTGTGGGAAAAGAAAAGCGTGAAAAAAAACATGTAAGAAAATATATGCATAAGTGGTGTTTTCTGAAAAAATTCAATTTTATTGTTATAAACGATATTTAAAGTTCAAATTTTTAATAATTGGGAAAACTAAGTTAAGATTCAAATTTAAACAATATAAAATTCGGAAAAAATCGTGCTTTTACTGTCATACAATAAAATGTTGACTAATAACTTGGAAAATATGGTTAGATAAAAGCAGCCAAAAATACACATAAGGGAAACCGCAGTGCTCTGCGAATAATTTTTCTCTTGAAAAGTGCTCCGTGAATAATTTTTCTCTTGAAAAGTGCTCCGCGAATTATTTTTCTCTTGAAAAATGCTCCGTGACGCAAAAAATTGAGAACCTCTGACATAGAGTATGGCATTCAACCTCGTTAGCCAGTGGCGGCTGGTTGTCAAGTTGCAGGTCTGCGCAATAACCAGTTTTTCATTACAAAAAGAAATTGTATTAATTTTTGTATTATTTTTATTTTATTGGAATTAGTTCACTTAGCTTGAAATATGTCGTAAAATGCGAAATAAATATACGATAAAATTATTACGATATATACGATAAAATTATTACGATATATACGATAAAATTATTACGATAAATATACGATAAAAAATAAACGATCTGATATTCGAAATAGTATATCTGCTAACCGCCTGTGTTGCAGCAGTGCAGCAACATCAAGACGCTAACGAACTATGCATGCATAGATATAAATGCTAGACACAACTAATTTATTCACCAGACATTAAGGCTTGGGTGTTGCACAAGCTTAGCAACCCACATTTCTCTCTCTAGTTAACCGTATTCGCAAAAGTCCTAAGCTATCGTTATTTGCGAATTTCACATTCTTTCCATCGCGAACATAGTCTACGGTTCTAATCCTCTATTCTTTTATTATATCGCGAAACTTAATTAACCTTGTCTTTAATTATAAATTAATACGTATTTTAAAAATTAAAATATCCATAATGTAAAATACATATCAGCCCCTATATTTCATACTATTTATTGCTTTTTCCTGTTCAGATTCTCGGTACACAAAGCCCCCTATCCCCTCAATCTCCGCCCTTTATTCATTTCCTGTCGATTCATTTTCTTTTTCATTAAATATAATAATTTTTAAGTAATTTGAATTAAAAGTAATTTGGATTAAATTGAAAATAGGGGATCAAAATTAATTAAATAAAATATGAATCATTGTAATTTGTTATTACTCTAATTATTGTAATTATAAGGAATTAATGAAAAGTTTCTCAACGAACAAAGCTGCTTGCTTTATACTATTAGAACTTACAAAGTAATTTTTTTAAATTTTTGTGCTGCTAGGAGTATCTGCAGTGGCCATATGGCCACCGCAATAAGCATGATAACATACATAGGTTACTGATGCCAACACATTTGACTAATAACACATATATTTATTTTGACCATCATTTAGAAGTTGCTTTATGGGAAGTATGACGTCACACGCAAAAGATCAATTGACCAAATACTCTGTTGAAAGTATATAGAGCCTCTAAAAACTGATTTCTTGGTATTTGCACTACACTTTTTGGCGGCCCTGGGCGGCCGCCCAGCTTGCGCCCCCCCCTAAGCACGGCCCTAGGTTAGCTTTTTTTTCCTAACAACAGAGAGGAGGGGTCTGAACCATACTTGTGTAAGGTACAAACAATAATAAAACTAACACATAGTTACAAAGTAACAACCGTCCTGATAGAACTGCAATACTTGGATATAATACACACTGCAAGTAGAAAATATAAAATACACGTAATTACTGTTAAATATTTGATTATTTAAATCAGTGGCTCTCAAATTTTTTTCGCTCGGGACCCTCTTCAAAGCTCCCCGTGATGTCCCAGACATCTTTAAATTATACTGAATGCATTACTTTCAATAAACATATTTTTCCAAATCCACTTTTCTTATATATTACACCCTATTTGCCTAAAACACAAGTTTTATGTGCTGTTATATGCTGTAGCATATGGCCACCAAAATATTTATTACCAGCTTATTCAAACATTTTTAAATGGAATGATTTGTTGTGATTAATCTCTGTTTATAAATAAGCAGTTAATATTACAGCGAACTTACAAATAAGTGTTCAATATTACAATAAAATTGTAAACAAGTATTATAATTTGCATCACACATTGCATTTATTTCATAACACATTTATATCTTCACACATTGCATCTTATTTCAAAAACTTACATGCACCAAAAACCTTACGTTAGCATGAGTGTTGAACGGGGAGGATACAGGCACTTACTTATTTCTTTTACAAAGGGAAAAGGAAGGGGGTATAAAATGGTCAGAAATGTGCTTACGTAATACTGACCATTGTATAAAATGGTCAGAAATGTGCTTACGTAATACTGACCATTGTAAAAAATGGTCAGAAATGTGCTTACGTAATACTGACCATTGTATAAAATGGTCAGAAATGTACTTACGTAATACTGACCATTGTATAAAATGGTCAGAAATGTGCTTACGTAATACTGACCATTGTATAAAATGGTCAGAAATGTGCTTACGTAATACTGACCATTGTATAAAATGGTCAGAAATGTGCTTACGTAATACTTGAACGACTTCTTATGTCTGGGTAACTGCAAATCTATTTCTTTCAAACGCAAGAGAAAAGATGAAAAGAAAAACAGCACCCCCGAGTTGTGTTTCTAAAAGCAAAAATATGTGTGCAACACCCTATTTCTAGATATACGAGCCGCCACTGTTTGTAATGATGTCTTTTCCTGGCCCTTAAACTATCATTATAGATAGTTTTCAATGTAATAATATTCCGAAACTTGTGTAAATTATAATTAATGTAATATTAATGATAATGAATGTATTAAAATATAATTGTTGTGTTAATGTTATTTATTGCACAACTAATTAATAATATAACTAGGGGCGCAAATAATAAAGTATCTGGAGCATAAATTACCAGGATTGACGAAAATAATTGCAAATACATTGGAAATGGGGATTTCAATTTCATTTACCTCTTCTGGAGTCTGTTTACGTAAGAGACAACCATATTAGATCTGGGGATTAAAGCAACCAAGCATTAAGCTGGATAATCATGCTGTGCCCCAATGGGAATTATAAAATTTGGACAAAAGCTGTACTAAGGACCGAAGGTCAATAGGCAACCTGTGCTTACACAAAACTTCAGCACCCGATATGAAGCATGGGAAAAGCCTATAAGCAGGGACAGAAAATAAACTTAATATTCGACTCTAAAATAACTATAAATAATAATTCGTATTTTCCAGTATTCCAAGATTTTTTCTGAGAAAAAAAAAACAGTTTCCAGTTCACATAAATTTTGTTTGTGTGCACTTCTTAATTACTGATTCCCTCATTAAATTGCGTTTTGCTTTTTAGGAGATTTTTCCATATACTTTATCCTGCAGTGATACTTATTTATGCGTTGATGTACATTGACTATATACGTTGATGTACATTGATGATATACGTTGATATGCATTTGTTATATATACGTTGATATACATTTATTATATATACGTTGATATGTATTTATGATATACGTTGATATGTATTTATGATATACGTTGATATGTATTTATGATATACGTCGATGTACATTGATGATATACGTCGATGTACATTGATGATATACGTCGAGGTACTGGAAGGAGACCCACACGCTGAACGTATGTGACGATGTGTGGAACCGGTCAGGCCAGTAACCTAGTGTCCTACCCCGCCTTCAAGTGGTGCAGGCTGAGCTTTCTATTTATGTGGCAAATTAATATTTGCTGCACGGATAGAAAGGCGGAAGGGGAGGGCTAATTCACCAACCCGTCTAGCCAGCGTGGTGAAATTATGGCTAATTCCTCCATTATGTTGACACACCAGAAACCATGGCCCCTAGTCTCCAGGTGCTGGAGTGCTCCTGATAAAGGCAGCGGTCAAAGGCGTGGCATGGAAGTGGTAAGCGGCAGTTCACTGAATGGCTCCAGGTTGTCGCTTGTTCATGGACTCCGGCAACGTATAATGGACGATCCCTTGCTTCTGAAGCAAAACTTCAGGAATTGGAAGAGGAACTAGACAAGATCAAATGGGACATTGTAGGACTCAGTGAAGTTAGAAGAAAAGGTGAAGAGTTGGTGGAACTGAAAAGCGGACATTTGTTTTATTATAGAGGAACGGAAACTGGAAGAACAAGTGGTGTTGGCTTCTTAATCAACAAAAGAATTAAAGACTGTCTTCTGGAAGTTGAAAGTACATCAGATCGAGCAGCGAGGCTTGTTGTTCAACTAACCCAGCGATACCAACTTCAAATAGTACAGGTATATGCACCAACATCAAGCCATACCGACGAAGAGGTTGAAGAATTTTATGAAGAAATCAAAGAGTTACACACCAAAGGGAAACAACATATCAAGCTCATCATGGGGGATTTCAATGCAAGAATTGGACAACAGGAACAAGGAGAGACATCGGTTGGTAAATACGGATATGGGGAAAGGAATGAACGTGGCGATCAACTCATCGAATTTGCAGAAGCTGAAAACCTTAGCATCATGAATTCATTTTTTAAGAAGAAACCGCAAAGAAAATGGACATGGAAACACCCCAATGGAGGAACCAGCGAAATTGACTATATCCTGGCAAACAAGAAATCAATTATTGAAGATTGCAGCGTACTGAACAGATTTAATACTGGAAGTGATCATCGAATGGTGAGATGTAAAGTGCACTTAAATACTAAATTAGAACGACAGAAGCTCATTAGGAAACAAGTAAGTAAGAGGGTGGATCTAATGAAACTGAAAGTAAATACCGAGGCATTCAAGTTGGAATTAAAAAATCGCTTTTCTGCACTGGAAGGACTTATTGAAGAAGTTGACATCTCAGAAGCAAATGAAAACATTGTTAAGACAATAGTTGAAACTGCTGGGGAAATTGGTGGTGTAACCTGTAAAAAGCACAATAGCAAATTATCTGAGAAGACGAAACAGCTCATGAAAAGGCGAAGAGATATGAAGGTGGACAATCAAAATACCAGTTCCAGGATTGAGTACATAGAACTTTGTAAAACTCTGCGCAAAAGCATGAAAGAAGATATAAGAAAATTCAATTGTGAGTTAGTAAGGAAGGCCATTGAAAGCAACAAGAGCCTTAGGGTTGTTAAAGGGAGTTTGTCTATTGGGAAGAAACACATCATTGCATTAAAAGGAGAGGATGGCACCGTAACAAGAAATAGGGAAGAAATACTTAGAAGAGTTGAAGAATTCTACAAAAATCTATACGAAAGTAACAGTGGATTAAACGAAGACATTGAAATAGTCGAAGGAACAGCTCCTAAAATCTTAAAAGAAGAAGTTTCATTTGCAATAAAAAATATGAAGAAAGGAAGAGCCCCTGGTGATGATGGTATTACATTAGATATCCTAAAAGAAGCTGGAGAATATGTAGAAGACATACTTGCAAAATTCTTTACCAAATGTCTTAACAGCGGTAACATACCAAACCAATGGGATTCTGCAACAGTAATTCTTTTGCATAAAAAAGGTGATAAAGAGGATTTGAAAAATTACCGACCAATTAGCTTGTTACCTGCTATTTATAAAATCTTCACAAAAGTGCTAACACATCGCCTGCAGAAAAAATTAGATGCAGCTCAACCAAGAGAACAAGCTGGATTTCGAAGTGGATTCAGTACAGTGGACCATATTCAAGTATTAAGAGAATTAATTGAAAGAACACATGAATATGAACTTCCATTGTGTGTTGCATTTATTGACTATGAGAAGGCCTTTGACTCTATTAAAACATCAGCAGTCATCAACTCTTTAAGATCAACAGACATCGAGGATGTGTACATTGACATGGTGAAATGTGTGTATAAAAATGCAAGTGCAAAATTTCGGTTACATAAAGATACCAAAACTATCAAAATTGGTAAAGGTGTGAGGCAGGGAGATACCATTTCTCCAAAACTTTTTACTTCAGCTTTACAGATGATTTTTCAGCAGATAAATTGGAATAACAAGGGAATAAAAATAAATGGTGAATATTTAAATCATCTGCGGTTTGCTGATGACATTGTTATTTTTTCAACGGACCCATCAGAACTCCAAGACATGGTACAAGAGCTCTCAACTAGAAGTAAAGAAGTTGGACTCAAGATGAACCTACAAAAAACTAAGATCATGTTCAATAATTTTGTAGAGGAAACAAAAATACAAGTTGACAACACTGAGCTAGAAATTGCTGATTCATATATTTACCTTGGCCAGCTGATTTCAATGGATGGCAACATTATGAAAGAACTCAACAGACGTATTAAACTTGGCTGGAGTGCATTTGGAAGAAACAGTTTTATCCTGAAGGGGAAATTGCCTTTGTGTCTAAAAAGAAAGGTCTTCAACCAGTGTGTATTGCCAGTCCTCTCTTATGGATCAGAGACATGGAGTCTAACAGTTGGAGCAATACGAAAGTTACAGACAACGCAAAGGAGCATGGAGAGGTGCATGCTTGGAATAACTAGGAGAGATCGAAAAAGAAACAC
>QLNU02007572.1:5203-20983 GCA_006491805.2 Dysdera silvatica | reverse complement strand
GGGTCTCTGAAAGTTACAGGGGGCTTAAGATTCGTAAATGTTTTTTAGGTATTTTATTAATATATTCAATAATATTAAATATATATAACAAGACTAGCATATTTAACGTTAATAAATAAATTTCTTAATGTAAATTTTCATTAAAAACTTGTAAAAATCTCCATAATTTCTTCTATTCTTATTATAAAGCATATGTAAAACTCAACCCTCCATAAAAAAAAACATATACGCAAGATCTACTGTAGAAGGCTATTTTGAAATTTTTTGGAATTTTTAGCGTCAAAGAACGATTTTCATTGTTATGTATATAATTTCGTACAAAACTAAAAAATTTAAAATAAGATTCTACAACATTTGATTTTTGAAAAGAAACCCCCCTATTTTCCAAGTGGGGGGTGCCTACATTTCCAGAGGGGGTACAACCTCTTATAGCCTCAGCCTGGCTACGGCTCTGTACAACAGATAGTTCATTTGTATCTTTCACGCCTTAAGCCTGTGCTCTGTGCCATTTGGGACGAGATCGATAGCTTAATATGACATCCAAATCAGATAGCCAGACTTACGGGGAGTCCAATATATCCCAGGGGGCCCAAAGGCAGTGTACATGCACTGGGGTGGACGGACGGACGGACAGATCGATACTTTTTATAAATATGCTTTGATATTACAGTTATTGTAAATTAGATCGATATTGCATATAATGATAATTGACAAGAACGCATTGATTAAATGCACACAGTTTTATTCAATTGCGTTAGTGAGAAAGTTTGTACATAAATACATGAGTTTTTAAAAGAGTTTACAGAAGCGATGTTTCACTTATTTATTTGTTTGCCTAGTTTTACATTTGGATTGAGAATTTTTACAAAAATGTTCCGCAATATGCTTCGATAGAAGTGGTTTGGAATATATGATCAATGATTCGTGGTTTTCATCTTAATAGGTAAATACATCTATTTGACGGGATTTTCGTAACCCTGCCGAATCTTTTTCAAGAAATAATATATCGAAGAAACAATTTTACGAAGAAACCGATTCTATGAATTCAAGCCCACCGGTCAACGCTTTAACTGCTTTAAACCTCTTGGTGAGTTGTTTGATCTGGATTGTGTAAGCCCAAGGGGTTCAGTGTCGATTAAAGCTTTGAAACAATAAAACGAACTTATGACAAAATAAGGTATTTATCAGAAGAAAACTCTACTCAACTTCAATACATTTGCTGATTTAGATTTACAATTTTTTTTGTGTTCTTATTTTTCGGTGATTATTGGTATTATTTACACAGAATTTACGTACTTGGCAACTTAATGAAGCCAAAATTTGCATAAGGGAACGGAACAATCACCTGAATCGCGCTTATATAACTGTCAGTTAGAAAGATGGCTGCTACAGGAGTTCTACAAGCCAAGCGAAGAAATGTTCGTTCTTTGTAGCTCTCTGAAATGGCTGTTGTTATTATTAGCAGTCGTCGTACCGGTTGAAAATTGTAAGTCTGAGGGTTTAGCTTTAATTTCTGTTTTAAACGATTCTTATATCGCCTTATTAACTTATTGTCGTAGCTCAGTGGTTGATGTAGGAAATTGCCGCCATTTCTTTTCTTGCTACAAAAAATACATAAACAATCGCATTTTCACTATTTATGCTAATGTGAATTTTCAGTTACCAGTTACAAATTTTAATGAATTTCAAGAATTACATGGCTCTCAGCTGCCGCTTCCATAAGATTTGGAGGCAATTTTTAACTACTTAACGTATGATGTTTGAACTGACTTTATGCAAGTTTACGCATCTTGTTTACATACAACTAACGCAGACAAACTTAGCCGTATATTTAATCTTAAAGTGATATGAATTTCTTGTAGTGAACTTGGCTTGTTGCGGTAACTTGGCAAATTTCGTTCTTGAGCTTTGTGCTACCCTCTCCTAAAAGTAGTTTTTAGTTAGTCACTTGTCTTGTAGATTTACACCAAAAACTTGTCACTTTAGATATTTTATTTGAAGCAAAACTTTAAGATCGGAAGTGTAGTATAATTAATTTGACGTTTTTCCTTTCAAAACGTAATAATTAAGCAACTGCTTCATGAATTCGGTACATTCCATTCCCGTATCCAAATGGGGGTGCGGGGATATTAAAGATCAGTCCCCCCCGAAACTAAATTTTTAATGGACCTTGGCTACGGCAGTGAATGTATCGATACTTGCTGTCAAATGTGTTAACCCACCGAAACTAAATCCTAGCTGGTCTTGGTACATTCACTCGAGTTCTTGTACTGTGGTTTAGGGGTATCGAGTCCGAATGAAACAATGTTAAACTTGGGAAATGCGTAACAATCTCGCCCCGCCAAGCTCTTCGCCGCAACTCGTACTATACTCTTAAATGATTAAATCTTTAGGGCGTGGTCCATCTGTACATGCGCCTCAACCGCACAATGGTTGCCCCAGCCATTTTTCTTCTCCCGGTTGCATCGTATAAGCCGTGAAGTAACGTAGTTGTTAGAAAAACTCCATTTGTTCTTATATCTTCAGTACCAGGCTGGAATTGAAAGGGCCTCAGTTGTATTTTAGCGTCGCCTTGGATTACTTCTAGAATAAACGCCTACGATATTGAAAAAATGCTATGGAGGGTTTTTGAATGGGATAAGCTTGTGGTAATGAGTTTAGATGTCAAAAAGTAATCTCTACTTAATCCCTGTCCGTTTTGCGGAGAAAAGATTATCACAGCTTCCGAAAAAAACATCTTTTACGGAAGCTTTTAGAAACGTAGGTGAGCTTTTCAATACACTCCTAAAAACTTCGGGTTAAATTATGGCGTTACTTAAACAGGAAGTCGCGGCAAGGTGGAACGAAGTTGGCGACTAAAAGGCGAGATTATGCAGTCACGCCGAAAGCTTTCAATGACACTTAAATCATTTTTATATAAAAATTTGTGTTCAGATTAAAAATACTTTACTTCCCCAGTGAAAACGGAATTCAGAAAACTTCATGACGAAGTACGTACTTCTCGAGCTTAATTTAAATCTTGTTTCAGCAACTGGACGCTTCCGGAGTAAAGCATCTTTCCAGTGTCCGGAGGATTATGGCATGTTTGCGAATCCTACCAACTGCAGGCGGTTCTACAACTGCAACGCTGGTGTGCCTCATGATACTCCCTGCCCTAGTCCACTGTATTTCGACGATGCTAAAAAGCTTTGTGTATACAAAAGCAAATCTCTCCAATGTGGCCCGCTAGCTATCAGTAAGTGAACTTCAAGTATTACTCTGTAAGGTTGTAAAATATTTCAGTTTGACATCCAGATCTCAAGCTATCACGAGACTTCGAGTATAATGTTGGTTTATTTTCATTCAGCGACTCCTGCACCTACTACTCCTGATCCGAATGCTGCTCCGAATTGTGTTCCTTCTCAATGTCAACTCCCAGACTGCTTTTGCAGTGAAGATGGTACTAAGATTCCTGGACGTCTGTCGCCCAAGGAAGTACCACAAATGGTAGTTCTCGCTTTCAGTGGAGCTCTCAACGTCTTAAATGCAGAGCCCTATGCTTACTTACTGAATGAGACGAGAGTTAATCCCAACGGTTGTCCAATCAAAGCAACGTTTTTTGTTAACCATCAGTATAACAGCTACTACTACGTCCAAAAACTATACGGACAAGGCCATGAAATTGCCATGCAGTCGATAACGTAAGTAAAATTTCCAGCCTTTTTAAGTGATGAGCTTGCTCTTTGGAGTTTAATTTCCGTTGTACGTTTTGGAAAAGACTTCGTTAAACGTTATTTATATTATACGTGTTCTGAAAATGAAGTTTCCAATCGTTAACTTTAAATGATAGTGTTGATGTTCACTAGGTCTCTTAAGTCCCTTATACAACGATGTTATCACCTTATCTTAAAAGCAAGGTAGAACCTTGTTTTAAAATTAACGATGGTAAGTGTCTAGCTTTATAGTATGTCGACTAAAATTACATTAGTGTGCTTCGTGAATCTCAAACGTATATATCGACTTTCGTAGCAACGTATCGGACTTTTCTCCTTTCAACATAATTTAAACCAAATCAAACGTTAAAGCCTTAACTTCCGTTTATTCCATCGTATTTGAGTATAAGCGGGATTGGATGCTTAAAAACACGAGGTTTAGATGCGTACCGTTAAGTTGACTATCCAGTTCATTACCATGAGAAACGTTCAAGCAGAATTTAAACTATGAATTAACTTCGTGACATCGCGGAAGTAGCAAGCTTTCTCAAGACAAAAGTAATAAACTTTGACTAGTGGAATGGGATTTGAAAACGTTCTGTGACTGGTTTGCAAAACTTGTTCAAAATAAAAGCACGAATTTAAAGCTCGGTCCTCCAAATTACTGATCTATGTTAAATTCTCCGCAGCCAGTGGCGTAAGCAAGCTCAGGGCACCCGATCCCCCTAATTGGGTAAAAACTTTCTCAAAGGCCGCACCACACCTTTTAAAGCTGCTTCTACCCCCTTAGTTTTGAATTACAACGCCACTGCCCGCAGCCAATATTTTTGCCAACTAATACTTAGTGTATAATTTGGTCGTAGAATGCCAGTTTAATCGTAATTAAACTTCTCGATTACATAAATCGAGATGTACTTCAGCGGTTTTGCTCATGGCTTCCCGACTCTGACTCTAGTAAACTTAATTAGATGTAAATGTATTGTGTGATTATTCGTCATTAAATGATGCCCCTAAAATGACAAATTAATTTCGATTGGCAGTTTCAAATATCACTAATGGGTTTTCTGAAGGACTTCAGATGTACTCGCGGAAATGGAAAAATTCACCCCTCCCCCTTCTACTAAACGAATTCTTCAACTTACAAACTAAGGATCAAACCCTTTCTACAATACAGGTAACTTCCTTTTAGAATTGGTTCAAATATCTCCAGGTTTCCATCCTTGCTAATGTTTTATGTCCTAAGGACATGCATTACGCCTGTGTAGGTTACCAAAGGTTCCGAATTTGTCTCGAAAGGATTGAACTACTAAATTAATAGAAAATTCGCTTTGTATCGGGTTGAAACTGTTTTCAGCATGATAGGATAGGGCTTTACGTTTGCAACTGTACTAGAGTTGGATTAGTATCCAAACGAAGCTTAAACAATACTTTGGCCCAAAGGAATCTTAGTGTAACTTAAATTCAACTGAACAATACTGAAATATGAAAGTTCGAAGCACAACTCATGACTTAAATCTACGATCTCAATTTAAAGAGAATTTAATTTCATGACTGCTATTTAACAATGCACGAAGAAAATTAAAGTGAGAATTTAAAATTGCAAGTATAAAAGATCAACGGAGTGGCTTTAAGAATCCCTGGTATAAACAGCGCCCACAAACTTAGTCGTCGACCTCTCTTAAGAATCACTTTTTGTTCACCTTTTTGTTTTCCTAATATTAGAAGCAAAAAAAGGCTTGACTTTAACTGTTCATGATTTGATTAAATTATTACAACCTTCGTTTGATTTACCTAATCAGATGCATTGAGGTAAGATTTTAAGCCAGTTAAATTAACTGAATTTCAATTATGTGGATGGTAAGTCTTGGCAAGATCAGAATTCGGGTTAAAGAATTAAAGGTCCAGAAATTAAAGGGTTCAAGAATTAAAGGTCCAATTTTGGTGAGATGTGCAGTTCCAGTTTAATTGTACAGAACTGGAAGGCAGCCAAAAGTTTCATTTATATGTACTAATTGGTTACATCGCATAATATTACGAAGGCAATGTAATGTGACTCTTGAATTCAATTTTGCACACGAAAACTTTTCATTTGATTTGAAATTCATAAAATTTTTTTTTTTAAGCAACTTTAAGTAACTGCGTAACGATAATTAGTAACGTTTTATAAATAACGTTAAATTTACATTAAAATTCTAAGTCTACCATTCTGGGAACCCTTTGTCTATACGAAGACGGTTCTTCTCAATATGCTTATGCGCTTCACCTACGCTAGATAAATGTCAATTCACTAGGATTAGAACTTGCTAAAAAAAAAGGACGTATTTTATTTAAAGCTCTGAATTTAGAGGATAAGTGTTTGATGTATAAATTTTTTCCAGAAATCGTGAACCTGAAGACTGGTGGTTGACCGCAAAAGCTCCAGAACTTCTGGAAGAAGTGATTGGAATGAAAGAAATTTTGCATAAATTTTCAAATGTGTCCCGTGACGATCTTCTGGGTGTAAGAATGCCATACCTTAAACCAGGAGGTAACGAACTGGCTTCTTTAATTTACGAATATGGACTAGATTACGATTCCAGTTTAGCTGCGCCTTCATCCTCTGTACCTCTATGGCCATACACATTGGATTACAGAATGCCTCATTCTTGTCTCTCCTCGAATTGCCCAACAAGATCCTTTCCCGGCATTTGGGAATTGCCATTGAACACTATGTATGCTGAAGATGGTACCGGAGGTTCCTGTGTCCTCTTGGATAATTGCGTTTTTCCTCAAGATCCTGAAGTGGTCTTTGAATTCCTCTTCCACAACTTCCTGAGACACTACTCGACCAATAAAGCTCCATTTGTCCTAAACTTGCATGTTGGTTGGGTGATGGATGATGCTAAAGTATCTGCTCTGGATGTTTTCATTGAGCACTTGTTGCAGGCATATCCTGACGTTTGGTTCGTCACAATGAGCCAAGCATTAGACTGGATTAGAAATCCAACGCCCGTAGAATCTGTAACGAACTTTCCTCCTTGGGCTTGCCAGAGACGAGAACCTGGATGCAACATCCCAAGGAATTGTGCATTAAAATTCGTGGAAGGATCAAGACGAGATACCAGATACATGCAGATTTGCGGTAAATGTCCCGCCAGGTATCCATGGTTGGGAAACATCAGAGGCACGATCGATAGTAAAAGCGTTAAGGAATTAGTGCAGAAAGTGGCATAGACTTGAATGTTTAAGCAAAACCCCTTTTGTAGTTCCGTTGCTGTCGAATGATTCTTTATGGTACGTATTGTAACAACGTTAAAACGAATATGCTCAATAAATGATTCTTGTTATCTTGTCTTTAAATTATATTAAGTTAAATTTAATATTCAAATCTTAATTGTGGAAGTTTACGAAACAGTATGGGGGAACTTTAGACTAAAACGTTCGTTAAAACTGGTTTCAGATTAGTCAAAGGTTTAAAGTGCAAATTGTAAATCCAGTGATATGGCTTGGCGGTCAGACATCAATCTTAAAGTAACCGCTTTATAATTTTATTTTCTATTTTGAAGCTTCCTTGACACTTGACTGACACTACCTTTTTTAAAATGCAAATGTCTTCCCATAGAATACGTCTATGATCTAAAAATGTTTTGCTGTGCAACTATCTCATGGAAGTTTTTAATCAGAGCAACTTTCATACAAATTCCCCGTTCCTTATAAAGCAAATTCTATTGTTGGGATTTGATGTTTCCTCTGTAAACGTTTACCTGTTTGCAAAAACACTCGAATGTTATTTTACGTATTTCAATATGTAGAAGTTCATTTTGGAATACTACTTAAATTCTGGCTGTGTTGTGAACTCGAATCTTGCGCATGTAGTTCACTACAGTCCTAAACAAGTCGGCTTTCCTGGTAGGGCCCCAAAATGAAACTACCTCCAGTCTTCAAAGGTAACTCCTCAATTCTAAATTTAAACATTACCGGGTCACTTGAATTAAGTATATAGCGTGGAAATAGGTGGCTGATAATTGGTTTGTTCCTTTTGAAGACTGTATAAAATACTACAAGCATTTTTCTCCAGAAATTGCTTGTTTACAACGAAACATTTCAGTTCTTTCCAAATAACAAATTTTATTACAACGTCGCGTAGTTCTTGCATTCCTCCATTGACAGAACGTTTCTGCTAGTCTTGAAGGAAACTTTTGCACCAACCTCCTATAAACTGTTTTCACAAGGCGCTACAATCTTAGAATTCGTTTGGCCTAGATCAAATAACTACAAGAAATGGAACTTTAATGTGCACGAAAACTAAATGCAAGCTCTAGACTAAGGACAGAAACCGTTAAACTGATACGTTGAAGTTAAATCTTAAACCAGTAAGTCCCGTAGTTCGGCGCAGAATGACTTTCGTTATATTCGCTCAATAAAATACAGCTAAACCATTTAACTTCACTTCTCCCGTTGAAAATAGTTTAGTTTCAAATATGTCTTTATTAAATTAGACTTAATGAAATAATTACAAGCTAGACAGGACCGCTAAATTATTTCGTTGTAAAATAGATACGCTGTAACTGAACTCGTCCCAATCTAAACCATTCATGTACATATAACACGTAAAGCATTTCTAATTAACCAGGTACGATTTTGATGGAGATAAAGTAACTTAGAGTATAACTTAGTGAAATTCAAAAATATTAAATGCTAAAAATTATTTACGCTACCGCAGAAAGATTTTGTAACTACCCTTTAATCTTCTACAAACGTAAAATTGTACGGGTTTTTTTTATGGTACAAGAGCATCTGGGCTATGCTACGACAAACATGGTACGTAAAATATTGATGTTTTGGCCACATCACGACTTTCCGTAATTCTTTACTAACCTCAAATCCGTTTTCTTCCCTAAAATGCTATGATTTTACCTTATATATCAGTTGAAGAAACCAGCGGTGGAATTGACAGGCAACAGCAAAATGTATGTTGAACGCCTTTCAATGTCTCGTGTTAGCTTTCAGTCTACCGGTGCGTTGCATACTCAACCTGGAAAGGTCAAGGATGAGGAAATTGGAAACAAGGCGTCAGAAAAGTGTCAAGGGATGGAGTCTTCAAATGTTAGTTGTCCTTTCATCGTTATATCTCCACTAACCAAAATGTGACTCCTTGTTTTTTACCTTTTGAATTCTCTGTAAATGAAACTCTTCTACCTAATAGGTTGCTTTTTGGATCTCGAATAAATTTTTCGTTGGGACGTAATGTCCAGGAATTCGTTTCTCTAGATTTAAATATTACCCTAATGGTGGAGAGGGGGGTTGAAACAGGTTCAAGGTAAATAATTCTGTAACTGAATTTTCAACGTATCAGTATTGCTTATAAAGAATTGTTATATGGCTTAAATTTTATCATTGATTATTAGGCCGCTCTTAGCGACGTTGGTTTATAAAAATTAATACCACATTAAATGGTACATTTACTTTCCTGTCACTGCTACCTTAATTTCTGCAAAATCTATATGCATGTTGCGCAGGTGTAGTTGTACGGATATATACTGGATCTCCATTATATTAGTGCAGTGGTTTTAAACTCTTTACTTGGGAGCTCTTTCCTTATTACATATCTAGCCACCAAGGCCGTGGTGAGGAAGGCCGATATCTGGAGAACAGGTGAGTTTACAATCGGCGAAAATGTCGGTCACTAGAAGGCGCAATTTGGATGGTTTTGCCAGGAGTTCAATATCATCCTGCTAGCCACGGAACCCTTGTATACATATTAAGGAAAACCTTTAAAGGACTTACACCACCTCAGAGCGCGAGAAATGATACGTAACGCGTTAGCCTAGTGCTTCGTTAACTCAGGTTAGACTCCTAATTGTGCAAAGAATGCTTACTCAGATGTCAAAGATTGTACTGGTCACTAGTCCGGGGTTTGGTTCCCTAGGCCTTAAGAGGTTCGGATTCCTCGGAAAACAGGTGGCGGCGTATCATAATCATTGTAGTCCTTAAGTCTTAAAACCACAAACTATACAACCCATCGTTTAAACATCCAGCTTGTATGTGTGTATATATATAATTTTCTTAGGCCTCACATTTCAAAATTAGTTTACTGAAGAAAGTTACATGCAGAATATTGCTTTTAATCGGTTTTTATAGCGATCTTGACTTGAATACCTCGAAGTTCACTCCGGAACTGGGTGACACTTCAGAAGTCTTGATGTAATGTTTACATGAGAATAGAAACAATTGAATAACTTCGAAACTGCAAGTCTGATTGGATAAATTTTGCTATCATTCTAACTTTCATATAATTACGTTCCCGTCAAAACATCATCACTGCCGTGAATGCGCCGTATGCGAGGGGGAGGTCTCGACGTACAGCGACCAATTTAGGCGTTCGCGAAAATTTCCAACCAGTACAGCTCGTGACTCCGAACAGCAACGACGCTGGTTTTGGTCTCAAACGATAGATATCGATTAGATCTACGTGTTGCATATGCATTCTAAAACAGTGAACCAAAGTTAGTAAGTGAAAAAAAAAAATTCAAACAAGAAAATAAAAAATTTAACTATATCGGTTAAAACTCTTGCAAGAGTCAATATGAAATATAAAAGACGCATAGTATTGGAAAGAGCGTCTCTGGATGGATACACATTGTTAGTCGCTGAGCGGGTTAGGAGGACGTCGGTGGTGAGGTCTACGACGGTTTCTGTGTAACAAACGTATCGTTCCGTTCAACGTACACGGCCACAAATGACGTTGGATTGGGAACGTATTCACATCAATCCCACGACTGGGTATTCTGTCACAATTTCAATTTTTCGAGTTAAATATGTTGGAAAGAAATATGAAAAATTATTGTAGAACAGAGGATTGAATAAAATGATCGATTTGAGATGCGATATTTAATTTAACGGGATATGTGAAAATATACATTGGCTATTAACTTCGTTTTGATTTCAATACCTCGTTCGGCGGAAAATGACCCCGATGTCCTTGCGCCATAAAAATACAACCAATTAACTTGATTCCCGTCTAATAAATATTCTGCCTTCACTTGACAAAGGGAGCAGTTGGCTCCCGAAACGTCGTGTTTTTAAACCTTACGCCAGTGTCGAAATAACTGTTTGTTATAGAATCTCCTGGTGAAACTCTGTATTGTTTCGTTAATAAGTATAGAAGTTACATCGTCATCCACACTGAAATCACGCAAGTTGAAAGGGTGAATTTTTTATCAGGCATGAAGAAAGTGCGCAGAAAAAGAGGCATCGGGATAAATAATATTCTATTATTTAAGTAGGGAGCTGTTATCTAGAAAATAAAGTTGCCACTACTAAGAAAACAATCTCTACTCCGGAATTTTTTAGAGGGTTTCAATAGATATTCAACCCGCTATTGCTTTTGGTTTTTCTGTCTGTCCGTCCGCAATAAAGAGGGTAAGGTAAAGGTCTTTCGTAAGTGCAAAAATGAGAGCTATTGTTAAGGTTGAAAGCTTACCGAGTCACTTGATAATTAGAGAGTTGCGTATTGGAGAGTGACGAGTTAGAGTTAATTGAAACCCGCTAAATTTAAATATCGAACTTAGGCGATTTTTTTTTCACTTGCTTGTTGTTGTTTTTTTAAAAAGACAATCTTTTCAACTTGCATGGTTTTATACTTTCAACGGCGCTATACTGATCGACTGGGACACGCGGGGTACATGAACGGCCCCGCGGTGGTGCAGTGGTAACGCGGTCGTTTAGCATGCAGATGTCTCTGGTTCGAATCCTAACGATGCTGAAAATAAAGGCAGACTTACTAACTGCTCACTGTAGTCCGGGGGTTAGTTTCATCGAAAAACTGTAGCATGACTCCTACTATTTTTGAGCGGTGAACTCCAAAATAATCTATGACAGAATACTGTCATTGAAAAAACTAACTTTAAGCCCTCCTTGTTTTCACTATCACTAAAAGAACTTTAGCAATGAACTCTCCGTATTTGAAACGAAATGATTGAAAAAAAAACATAAAGCTGGCTG
Organism: Dysdera silvatica; assembly: GCA_006491805.2. Taxonomy (NCBI): domain Eukaryota; kingdom Metazoa; phylum Arthropoda; class Arachnida; order Araneae; family Dysderidae; genus Dysdera; species Dysdera silvatica. The sequence goes on along the minus strand of QLNU02007572.1, from coordinate 9,308 downwards.
GAATGGCGCTGACATAAGCAATTTAAGGCATTTTATCCTTCCCTGTGGGGAAAATAGTCTTTTCACACCTGTGGCAGGTACTGCATTTTATTGGCTTTGCTGTTATGCATTGGGAACGGGCTCCTTCAGCTCCGGATTCTACCCAGAACGGTGCCCCCCCACCCCCCAAAAAAATAATAAACCCGCTTGATTTACCAACCAACTATTTATTATATAGCACTTAATAATTTTATACACCCACGTGTAAGCTCAAGCCAGAGCTTTTTAGGCGCAGGAGGGAAAGAGACGCTGTCCCCCGACCTAGAATCGAACTGGGTTTCCTTCCGTTGATCCCGGAGTGCTTTGACCGCTAGGCCATCGAGGACAGGTATGACGCTCCTTTTCTCAGAGTACCAGATTGTAAGATATTGTCGTCTTCGCATTTCTTATAAATGCATTTAGACAATCGTGGATTTTAATGTATTTTATTTAAACTGCATAAACATCAACAATAACTCACTAAACAAAAATAAATATTTAATCCTGATAATATAATTTTTGTTACCTTAAAAGTTGAAATCCAACGAAAACTGAAAGATCTAAAATTTTTAGAAAACATTGTTTCGTGTAATGAGAGACGATGTCTCATGAACTCATAAACAATCATCACAGCCCCACTTCTAGCGCATTACATGTACGTAGAAGGGAGGCATTAGCTTTCGAAGGGGAGTATGTTGATGGGGAATGTAACTCACATTTTAATCCAGTTTTGTATATTTAACATAGGAATACGTGGAGTTGTAGCTCTGTAACGCCCCTTACGAACTTTCTGCTTACGCCTATGAAGGTAGGTTACTGAAATCGTTTTCGAAATCTTACTTTTTTTGCCCGAGCGAGTTCGTATGATGATTTCCTTTGGGTTTGTAACTGCTTTATGCCATTATTATCTATTATAACATTTTCTAAGGCCTCACAGACTGGTTTTAGTCTGTCTACAGTAACGGTGGGTTTTTTACCTTTAATTTCTAATACAAAATATTTGTCAGTTCCGAAGAAGAACGTTATAAGGTTTGTTACATATTGGATTCAAAGTTTTTCTTATTTGGTATTTTTATAATTTTTCTTATTACCCTTCACAGGGATAACACAATTGCCAAATAATGGTCACACACAAAGCCACCAGGGCGAGTTTTTTATGACACTCTGGGGTCGACGGAGGAACTTTATTTCGATTCTAGGATGACTTATCTTTTTCTCTAATATCTAAAAAACTTTGGTTTGAGCTTATACGTGGGCGTCGAATATGATTAAGTATAATAAATTCCTCCACAAAAAATCACATAAACTCGCCCGCGTGTCACTATGTGTTGACCATTATCTAGCGATTGTGTTAGCCTTGAGAAGGGTAACAATATCTTACGAACTATTTATTGTAATTAAGAGGTTGGTTCCCCAGGCTTTAGGAGTTTCGGATTCCTTGTAAAAATGTTGGTCCACTGTGACCTGCTGTCGAGCAGTTGTAACGCATTCATCTGTCTTTCTACTAACCTGGGATCGATTCCTGATGGCATTGTACAACGCGTGCCGCTTTTCTGCCACCGTAGTTCGGGGTTTGGTTCCCTCGGTGGCAAAGGTTCGTACTACTTGGAAAACTGTAGGTCCAGGCGCAGCAGGATCTCCTCTTTCATTGTGCCCGTAACAAAGCAAATGAATTTTATTAAGAAGAAATATATTACCATTTTATATAGTTATAGAAGAAATATATTGCTAGTTTATATAGTTATAGAAGAAACATATTACTAGTTTATACATTTATAGAAGAAATATATTACTAGTTTATATAGTTATAGAAGAAATATATTACTAGTTTATATAGTTACAAAAGAAATATATTACTAGTTTATATAGTTACAGAAGAAATATATTACTAGTTTATATAGTTACAGAAGAAATATATTACTAGTTTATATAGTTATAGAAGAAATATATTATTAGTTTATATAGTTATAGAAGAAATATATTACTAGTTAGAAGAAATATATTATTAGTTTAATGCATGTAGAATTTAGCTGGGTTATGAAAATATCCAGCGACAGAAAAGATCGTGAATTATGGAACTCCATGCCTAATTTACTCGAGTTTTACGACCTTGGGGCGAGCGCATTCAGCACTAATGATAATGTCGATATTATTAGTCTCTGGACTAGAAAGTTTCATAAATTTTTGGAAAGCAAACCAATACTTACGTGAAGGCTATTGGAACGAAACTGACGCGGGTCAATTACAGGATTTTCGAAAGTGAGGAAGTCTAATTGCTGAGAGGGGAAATAACCTATTCCAAAAATTTAAATAGTGTTCCCACAAGGCTCTGTTTTGGGACCTGTTTTAATACTCTTGTTGATTATCGTGAAACCGAAGTAATTCTTCGGCGGGGCCTGCTGTGGTAACGCGTTCGCCTATCTAGTGGTTTTCCCGGGTTCAGTTTCCAAATGACACCGGAAAACAACACATAGACCTACTACTCACCGTAGTCTGGGGGTTGGTTCCATAGACATCGAGGGGCTTCGTATTATTTGGAAAATTTAGGTCCCTGCGCAGCAAAACTCAAATCTTTTTCGAAAAAATTGAAGATAATTAAAAAATAAGGAGGGCGATCAATTGTTTAAATGATACTGGACGTTTATGAATAGTTTAATTGGCTATAAAAGGATATTAAATTTATGTTGCTATTTTATATAGTAAATAAACAGGCAATAACTTATAATGACTATTAATGTGAAAACTTTAGAGAGAAATATCAATTTCCAATATTAAAATATATGGCCCAGTGTATAATGCATGTGAATGTACCGTTAAAGATTCTGAGCTAAAATACTAAAATATAATACAACTTGTATGATTAAGTTTTTTTATTTTTTTAATATGGTCCATACTGGAACCAGAGGCGCAGCCAGAATTTTCTACTGGGGGGGGGGCTTGGTGTTAAAAGGGTACAATTCCTTGAATATTCCTTGACTTCAATTACCACACATTTTTAAAGAATTACTGTTTTCTTAAAATTTGAGAAATTCCGCTGTTATTGGGAACTATGGAAATTTAAAGATTGGAGTCCTCAAAGGGCGCTTCAAGACCTTTGGAGAGTTTTATACGGCTCAGACCTCCCGTGTTTGCGCGCCTGACTAGAATCTATATTTTAGGCAAAGAGAAAGAGAGAGAGAGAAACATGCCAGGCGCACTCACAGGTCGGATTTGAACCAACGACTTTTGGGCAACCGTCTTAATGCCAATAAATCAAGACATTGGGACGATCACCAGAAGATTATTGGCTTGAATCTAGTCTGAATGCGTGCCATATATTTTTTTGCTTCTTTTTTTTATTATCTAAAACATAGTTTTTCTTCTTCTCTAGTATGAATCACATAAAAGTGGAGCGTCAAAATCTTAATTATGTTCGAATTATTCTGCCATACCATACTTTGTTTCGCACAGAGTTTCCCTTTAGTCAGTAGATCTCGTGCTAAAAATATAAAAAAGTTAAATGTTTAATTAAATTAAAAAATAAATTGATGTTGAAAACGCTTTATTTTATGATTGGCGAAAATTGGCTAGTTTTGGCAAGAAATTTGGCGCAAAAAAAGGACCGAAGGAGAATGTCATGAAAAATGATATAAAAATATAATTTTTATGGATCCAACGTCACCCAGAACGTTCACGTGGCGCAGTATAGCCCAGATGCTCTTGCGCCATAAAAAAGCCAAACAAACAAACAAACCAGTACGTTTATTGAATGTATAATTCCCCGCTAACTCACTAAAGCGCTAAATTTTACGAATTATGCTCTGTAAATAATACCCCTAAAATATTCTGCTGAATTCAGAAACAGCTCCTGCTTCTGCGTGCACCAGCTTTTGTGTGGAAGAGTGCTAATTGAAATTTAATTAAAAGTTAATTAAAAATGTTAACTAAAATTTAAATAAATTGTTAATTACAACGTAATTAAAATTGAATTAAAATGTTAATTAAAATTGAATTAAAATGTTAATTAAAATTGAATTAAAATGTTAATTAAAACCATTAACACGTAATTGAAATGTTCATTAAAATGTAATTGAAATGTTCATTAAAA
>QLNU02007570.1:42899-53299 GCA_006491805.2 Dysdera silvatica | reverse complement strand
AAAATACAGTCAGCACATATGGTACAGATGCTGATATATGATATAAGAGGGAGTACGTCACAAGCATTGGCATACACAGGGGGTGTTGATGGAGATTGTAACCCCCCCATTACAATGAAATTTTGTATAGGGTATATTTAGCATAATTTTGTATAGTATATATTTAACATAGGAATATGTGAGTTGTAGCTTTGCAACCCCCTTTATGAACTTTCTGCATACTCCTATAGTCACAAGCATAATGACTCTAATTTTAGAGTGGTTTTAAGAGGAAAGAGAAGGCAGTAACATGCTCTGTAGTAGTGCCATATGTATATAAGTTGATAGATATTAAAATGTTCAAAGTTTTCTTGTAATTCCAGTGGATCAGTTAAAATGAGCACTGATGCACTATATCCGAGGGCGAATCAGAAAGTCTTTGCTCCTATTTTTTATTAGCCAAAATAAGGTAAATACAGTTAATTACAAATATACGTACTATTCTACGTACCTTACACTATTTTTCCACATAGTCCGCACACCGATTCAGACATTTGTCCCATCGCAGCACTAAATTTAAGATGCCCCTGTGGTAGAATTCGTCCTGCTGTCTTGGCTTCATCGTTGCACGTGAATCGCTGTCCTGCCAGGAACTTCTTCAGCGGACCGAAAACGTGGAAATCACTAGGGGCGAGGTCCGGACTGTATGGTGGGTGGTCCAGACTCTCCCAGTGAAATGACCGGAGCTTGTCGGCGGTTCTGATTGCATACAGTCCGGACCTCGCCCCCAGTGATTTCCACATTTTCGGTCCGCTGAAGAAGTTCCTGGCAGGACAGCGATTCACGTGCAACGATGAAGCCAAGACAGCAGTCCGACGGTGGTTCCACAGTCAGCCGGACGAATTCTACCACAGGGGCATCTCAAATTTAGTGCTGCGATGGGACAAATGTCTGAACCGGTGTGGGGACTATGTGGAAAAATAGTGTAAGATACATAAAATAGTATGTATATTTGTAATTACCTGTATGTACCTTATTTTGGCTAATAAAAAATAGGGACAATGACTTTCTGATTCGCTCTTGTACCTACTCTTGAAACTTTCATATGTCAATAAAAATGTGACCATGAGCCCAACTTGACATGAATTTTATAGCATCCCTTGCATGACCCAACACAAAAGCATACCAAATTAAAATAGCGTTCAGAATCACTGGCAGAAACATAAATTATTTAAAACACATTTTTATCTCTACCTAAAATTCTAATTCTGAGCAGTTAATTTGCAACTGCTGGTAAGTTTTCCTGTAGTACTTTCAAAAGAAAGTTTTAGCCATTCTGTAAGAATTGAGTTTATGTGAGGATTTAATTACTAGATCAGTGGTTCCTAACCTGGGGGTCGCAGACTTGAGTTTTTTTTTTGAGAAAGGGGGTTGCCACAACTATTTTTAGTTGCGATTATTTTTATAATGATTTTTGTACAAAAGGTTTATACCACTTTTGTATTTCAACATGGCTATATTGCAATGTACTTTTCTACTGATCGTTAATTTAGTATCTATACCAAGGGCGGTGGAAGTTGCTTTTGTCAAGGAAGGCAAGAAAGAAGGGGATGAATGACAAATTTATTAATAATTATCAGCAAATAAATGACAATTTAAATTTTTTTTTTTGTCTTGGAGAATCCAGAGATGACCCACAACCTCATATGGACAGGATCAGTAATAGAATTAAACAACGTATAAAGACAAGAAACTTGTTTAAACCAAGTAATAAAACAACTAAGGCTAGGGGTTAGCATAGAATAAAAGGATAAGAGTAAGAATAACTGTAAGTTTCCCCAAAACAAAAGATTAAACATAAAAATGTGTCATTTTCATGTTATTGAGAAACTTTGCCAAAATACTGGAAATGCTGAATGGGAAAAACCACCACCTGAAATAAAACAAATGATATTATATCACTGCAAGATTTTTCCTGGAAGAGCATCACCTTTTCAGGCAAATCGCCTTCACTTCCGCTGCCCTTAATCTATAGTATATATTAATATATATATATAATTAATGTAATGTATATGATTAATATATATATAATATAGTTTTATATTTAATGGGTTTCTTTATTTTGTTAAAAATGCTTTTACTATGCAAATGTTATGGTGGCAGATAAAGGGGGATCCTAGACCTTTTGGTTACTATAAAAAGGGATCGTGGATTACTTGGCTATTATAAAAGTGGGCCACGGCTTGAAGAAGGTTGGGAACAGGGCCAGAAAAATCTCCAAAAGTTTGTATGCTCGGTCGGGCATGTAACCTAAAACCATACATGCCCAAACAAAAATTTTATATTCTCGAAAAATATCATTACATTTTAATGCTCTGCTCAAAATTTTTGTACTTCATCAATGACCATTGAAACAAATTAAATGGACAATATTTATTAAGAAAATGTACTAGTTAGAAGTGTATGAAAATAAGTGTAAATAAGAAAATATATACATAACAAAGTCTGCAGAAATTGTAAAATTTACATTATGGAGTTTTTATCTTTTCCCCACTATTGTTGGGGCTCCCTATTAAGTTTATACTATTGTTGAGATATCAAGATTGTTGCTAGGATATTGATAAAATCACTGAAATAAAAATGGAAATTTATTTCTAATTAAAAAAAAACTAAAAACCTCCAGAGATCTGTTAAAGCTTTCGATTTTTTAACGTGCCTTGTCGGACGTGTGGCAAAAGAAAATACATGCCAGGCTGACATTTTTATATGCCCCGGGCATGTCGGGCAATAGATTTTTCCGGCCGTGGTTGGGAACCACTGAACTAGACAAATATGTACCGTCATAATTTGGAGAACTTACATTATTCTTTGGCGCAGTATAGCCCAGATGCTCTTGCGCCATAAAACATCCAAACAAACAAACATCACTACTGTAAAAATATCAATTTGCATATAAAATCCTTATCCTAGCACTGCTTTTCAGCATTTGTTAGTTTATTGCTCTTCTTTTTGGGTCCTATCACAGATTCTGAAAAAAAAAAAAAAATGTATATGGCACTGGAAGGACTTATTGAAGAAGTTGACATCTCAGAAGCAAATGAAAACATTGTTAAGACAATAATTGAAACTGCTGGGGAAATTGGTGGTGTAATATGTAAAAAGCAGAATAGCAAATTATCTGAGAAGACGAAACAACTCATGAAAAGGCGAAGACTTATGAAGGTGGACAATCAAAATACCAGTTGCAGGATCGAGTATGTAGAACTTTGCAAAACTTTGCGCAAAAACATGAAAGAAGATATAAGAAAATTCAATTGTGAGTTAGTAAGGAAGGCCATTGAAAGCAACAAGAGCCTTAGGGTTGTTAAAGGGAGTTTGTCTATTGGGAAGAAACACATCATTGCATTAAAAGGAGAGGATGGCACTGTAACAAGAAATAGGGAAGAAATACTTAGAAGAGTTGAAGAATTCTACAGAAAGCTGTATGAGGGAAACAGTGGATTAAACGAAGACTCTGAGATAGTCGAAGGAACAGCTCCTAAAATCTTAAAAGAAGAAGTTTCATTTGCAATAAAAAATATGAAGAAAGGAAGAGCCCCTGGTGATGATGGTATTACATTAGATATCCTAAAAGAAGCTGGAGAATATGTAGAAGACATACTTGCAAAATTCTTTACCAAATGTCTTAACAGCGGTAACATACCAAACCAATGGGATTCTGCAACAGTAATTCTTTTGCATAAAAAAGGTGATAAAGAGGATTTGAAAAATTACCGACCAATTAGCTTGTTACCTGCTATTTATAAAATCTTCACAAAAGTGCTAACACATCGCCTGCAGAAAAAATTAGATGCAGCTCAACCAAGAGAACAAGCTGGATTTCGAAGTGGATTCAGTACAGTGGACCATATTCAAGTATTAAGAGAATTAATTGAAAGAACACATGAATATGAACTTCCATTGTGTGTGGCATTTATTGACTATGAGAAGGCCTTTGACTCTATTAAAACATCAGCAGTCATCAACTCTTTAAGATCAGCAGACATCGAGGATGTGTACATTGACATGGTGAAATGTGTGTATAAAAATGCAAGTGCAAAATTTCGGTTACATAAAGATACCAAAACTATCAAAATTGGTAAAGGTGTGAGGCAGGGAGATACCATTTCTCCAAAACTTTTTACTTCAGCTTTACAGATGATTTTTCAGCTGATAAATTGGAATAACAAGGGAATAAAAATAAATGGTGAATATTTAAATCATCTGCGGTTTGCTGATGACATTGTTATTTTTTCAACGGACCCATTAGAACTCCAAGACATGGTACAAGAGCTCTCAACTAGAAGTGAAGAAGTTGGACTCAAGATGAACCTACAAAAAACTAAGATCATGTTCAATAATTTTGTAGAGGAAACAAAAATACAAGTTGACAACACTGAGCTAGAAATTGCTGATTCATATATTTACCTTGGCCAGCTGATTTCAATGGATGGCAACATTATGAAAGAACTCAACAGACGTATTAAACTTGGCTGGAGTGCATTTGGAAGAAACAGTTTTATCCTGAAGGGGAAATTGCCTTTGTGTCTAAAAAGAAAGGTCTTCAACCAGTGTGTATTGCCAGTCCTCTCTTATGGATCAGAGACATGGAGTCTAACAGTTGGAGCAATACGAAAGTTACAGACAACGCAAAGGAGCATGGAGAGGTGCATGCTTGGAATAACTAGGAGAGATCGAAAAAGAAACACTTGGGTGAGAGAGCAAACTAGAGTAGAGGACATCATTGTTAAAGTAAAAGGGCTGAAATGGCGATGGGCTGGGCATATTGCAAGAAGAACTGATCAACGATGGACAACAGAAATTTGGCCAAGGTAAATATATGGATCACTTTCTAGCTCAATGTTGTCAACTTGTATTTTTGTTTTCTGTATGAAATTATTGAACATAATTTTTTGTGGATTCATCTTGAGTTCAACTTCTCCACTTCTAGTTGAGAACTCCTGTACCATGTCTTTGAGTTCTGGTGGTTCTGTGAAAAAAGTAACGATGTCGTCCGCAAACTGCATTTGATTTAAATATTTACCATTTATTTTTATTTTCTTGTTATTCTAATTTGTCAGCTGAAAAGTAATCTGTGAAGCTGAAGTAAAAAGTTTCGGAGAAATATCATCTCCCTGCCTTACACCTTCGCCGATTCTGATGCTTTTGTTATCTTTATATAACAGAAATTCTGCACTTATATTTCTATACACACATTTCACCATGTCAATGCACACATCCTCAACGTCTGTTGATCTTAGAGTTAACGGCTGCTGATGTTTTATGGAGTCAAAGGCTTCTCATAGTCAATAAGTGCCGTACACAAGGGAAGTTCATATTCATCATTCCGTCAGCAAACCACAGATGACTTAAATATTCACCATTTTATTTTTATTCCCTTGTCATTCAAATTTATCTGCTGAAAAATCATCTGTAAAGCTGAAGTAAAAAGTTTTGGAGAAATGGTATCTCCCTGCCTCACACCTTTACCAATTTTGATAGCTTCGGTATCTTTATGTAACCGAAATTTTGCACTTGCATTTTTATACACACGTTTCACCATGTCAATGTACACATCCTCAATGTCTGTTGATCTTAAAGAGTTGATGACTGCTGATGTTTTTATAGAGTCAAAGGCCTTCTCATAGTCAATAAATGCAACACACAATGGAAGTTCATATTCATGTGTTCTTTCAATTAATTCTCTTAATACTTGAATATGGTCCACTGTACTGAATCCACTTCGAAATCCAGCTTGTTCTCTTGGTTGAGCTGCATCTAATTTTTTCTGCAGGCGATGTGTTAGAACTTTTGTGAAGATTTTATAAATAGCAGGTAACAAGCTAATTGGTCGGTAATTTTTCAAATCCTCTTTATCACCTTTTTTATGCAAAAGAATTACTGTTGCAGAATCTCATTGGTTTGGTTTGTTTCCGCTGTTGCGACATTTTAAATTTTGCAAGTATGTCTTCTACGTATTCTCCAGCTTCTTTTAAGATATCTAATGTAATACCATCATCACCAGGGGCTCTTCCTTTCTTCATATTTTTTATTGCAAATGAAACTTCTTCTTTTAAGATTTTAGGAGCTGTTCCTTCGACTATTTCAATGTCTTCGTTTAATCCACTGTTACTTTCATATAGTTTTTTGTAGAATTCTTCAACTCTTCTAAGTATTTCTTCCCTATTTCTTGTTACGGTGCCATCCTCTCCTTTTAATGCAATGATGTGTTTCTTCCCAACAGATAAACTTCCTTTAACAACCCTAAGGCTCTTGTTATTTTCAATGGCTTTCCTTACTAGCTCACAGTTGAATTTTCTTATGTCTTCTTTCATGCTTTTGCGCAGAGTTTTACAAAGTTCTATGTACTCAATCCTGGAACTGGTATTTCGATTGTCCACCTTCATATCTCTTCGCCTTTTCATGAGCTGTTTCGTCTTCTCAGATAATTTGCTATTGTGCTTTTTACAGGTTACACCACCAATTTCCCCAGCAGTTTCAACTATTGTCTTAACAATGTTTTCATTTGCTTCTGAGATGTCAACTTCTTCAATAAGTCCTTCCAGTGCAGAAAAGCGATTTTTTAATTCCAACTTGAATGCCTCGGTATTTACTTTCAGTTTCATTAAATCCACCCTCTTACTTACTTGTTTCCTAATGAGCTTCTGTCGTTCTAATTTAGTATTTAAGTGCACTTTACATCTCACCATTCGATGATCACTTCCAGTATTAAATCTGTTCAGTACGCTGCAATCTTCAATAATTGATTTCTTGTTTGCCAGGATATAGTCAATTTTGCTGGTTCCTCCGTTGGGGGTGTTTCCATGTCCATTTTCTTTGTAGTTTCTTCATAAAAAATGAATTTGTTATGCTAAGATTGACGTACAATTTCTGAGATATGATCACCTTTATGGAGTCCTTGAGGTGATTTCATCTAGAGGTTTTACTGTATACATACTTTATATGACAATAATATTAAACTAACAGCAAATGTAAATAGGGTCCATTATATATATATATATATATCATGATTATTGTCGATATTTATTCATAAATATCATCGATATATATATCAAATATTGATGTTTCCTATTTTAGGCCAAAAATCGCCAGATGCTTATGAAAAAAAGCTAAATCTGATTTAAAAATAGCCAAATTGGTAATTTAATGTTTTGGTTCTGGTTTGCAAAGGGAAACATCTGAGTTACCAATTTAAGTTATAGTGTCATTTTTTTTACTGATTCATTGTAAAACGCCAAGAAACAAGGATCTTGTTTGGGGTCATTTTATGAAGAAAAAAATGGGAATTCTGGAAAATGGGCAGTGTGTAAGTTGTGTAAAAAAAAAAAAAATGCAAGGAATTCCTAAAAGAATAGAAAAACATTGACTCATGTTCAAAGGCTGATGCTCCAGATAAAATTTGAAGTATATGCAGAATATTTATCAGGCCCAAGTGTTACAAAAGAATCAATTTCAGAATGTAAAGGAAATTTAATGCTAAAATACAGTTTGGTTATTAATAATGTAGGAAATGTTTGAAAAATATGAGATGAACTGGCAAAAATTGATACAAACATAATCGAATATGATGCTGCCTGCCAAGGTGTCAACGATTTTAATCATATGATTTTAAAGAAATAATCATGGTCGATAGAAATCAGAATTTATCTTTTTTAAAATTAATGTTTTTAGTTCAATTTAAAGAAATTGGTTTAAATCTAAGTTGATTTTTCAATGCGTATGAAAAAATAATTATTATTAACAAATAAAAATGCCTTTTTATAATTTTGTAAAAAAAAACCCAAAAAAAACACCACATTTCCTGATGATTTCTCTACGGTTTACATTCAGTTCATGGTCAAGTATTTCTGAAGGTCAAAGTGGTGTATATTTGTCAGATATATTTCTTTAATCTAACATAACAGAACATATTCTAATCACCAAATATTTTTGAAACCATCATTTTGCTTGGGCCAGATATAATGAATTAAGTGGCACTGGATTGAATCTACCTAGAAAAGTGTGTTGGAATTCTACATGTGATTGTTTGAAGAGTTATATTAAAAACTGGCCAGTTTTCATGCAAATAGTTAAAGATGTATGTAATAGATGCAAAGATGTACTCGAAAGTTATGAACGTGGGTATAAAGAGGAATGTTGAAAACCTTCTTCAGTTGAAACAGATTTCTGTTACTTTATATTATCTTTTCTCAACCTGGGGGTCACAACCCATGGGAGTCCGCTGTTCTGTGAAAGGAGGGTTGTGAAATTAGCTTACAACTTTACACATAAACAACAATGAAATCATTTTATGAGAAAAAATGTATTCTTCCGTATTATAGCAATGTCTGAAATATAACGCCAAGATAGTTGATAATTTTGGTGAAAATGTTGCCAAAATTTTGCCAAGTATTTTTATATTGGCATCGTGTTGCATTTTTGCTGAGGATATTTGAGGCTTTTTATTTTATTAAAATATACTGTGCATCAAAATACTGATTCAGGCAGTGCACATCGAATGTGATCGAAAACGAGCTGGGGGGGGGGTCCTTATGATTCAGGTAAGTATTGATTTATTTACAAAAGTACTAGTTTATAGTCAAACTATTATACATATACTGATTCAGGTAGCGCACATTGAATATGATCGAAACGGCATGAGTCACGGTGACGAGAGGGGGGGTCTGGGGGTCTCCCCCTAGTTCGGTCTCTGTGATTCAGGTAAGTACTGATTTATTTATAAAAATACTAAGTTATAATCAAAATATTATATTAACAGGGGATACAAATATGGAGCTGTGCTGTTGCCTGATATATAAAAGATGTGATATTGGCGAAATTTAAAAGTTGCCAAATAAAGTCAGACGTCGCTATAGTTCGGAAATACCAAAACATCATTTATTATAAGTATTTTACTTACAGTTATAAGTATACATATAATTCACTATAATTTTTTTGCCACCCACGTTTCAATTACAGCTCAAACTAGAGCTTGTGTAATTTTGGAGAAAAAGAGACGCTTTCCCCATCCTGGATTCGAACCAGGGTCCCTCCGTTTAGCCCGGAGTGTCTTGGACCGCTAGACGAATGAGGACAGGAAACAACGCTCTCTTTCTCCGTATGTAAAGATGTTAAGGTATTATTATTACCCTCCGCAGGGATAACACAATTGCCAAATATGGTCAACACAAGAAAGCCTCCGGGGCGAGATTTTTGTGAGTTTTCGTGGGGGAATTTATTATACAATAATTTTTGCCACCCACGTATTAATTAGCTCAAACTAGAGCTTATTTGTTTTGGAGAAAAAGAGACGCTTTCCCCATCCTGGATTCGAACCAGGGTCCCTCCGTTTAGCCCGGAGTGTCTTGGACCGCTAGACGAATGAGGACAGGAAACAACGCTCTCTTTCTCCGTATGTAAAGATGTTAAGGTATTATTACCCTCCGCAGGGATAACACAATTGCCAAATATGGTCAACACAAGAAAGCCTCCGGGGCGAGATTTTTGTGAGTTTTCGTGGGGGAAATTTATTATACTATAATTTTTGCCACCCACGTATTAATTACAGCTCAAACTAGAGCTTATGTAATTTTGGAGAAAAAGAGACGCTTTCCCCATCCTGGATTCGAACCAGGGTCCTGGGAGAGTAATAATACCTTAACAAAAATTTAATGGGCCAAATGAACCAAATTTGGTGTACATACTCCTGGGACCATGGGATTTTAGCTTAAAAAAATTTAGATTGACACGAAACGTGGAATTAATATTACCACTTTTTTGATAACAGAATTGTACCATCAAAGTGCAATCATATTTTGTTAGCGTAGCACATCAGTTTTATCCAACAAACGTGAAGCACACTTTCAGCCTTTCTTATATTCATTGATTAACTTCAGTGTACTAAAATTTGTATTACATAGCTGTTTTTTAGTGAAAATATGGACAGTTGAGCAATTTCAGTGACAGTTTACTTTGTGGTGGCAAAATTTTGAATTTATTATTATTTTTCTAAAATTAAAAATCCTGTGGTCCCAAGAGTATATAATCTAAATTTGATTCAGTTTGGCCCAATAGATTTTTCGCTTTCGGGCTCTAAACACCTCGTTTAATCACGAACACACTGAATATATATATATAGCCCTATCCCCCACCTCCTTCCTCTTCAAGGATCTTTGTGTATTTTCTAATATCCTAACAAAATTCTCCTAAAAAAATTAGAAACAATCAATGTGCAAGTTTGAACCACAAGCAGTTTTTTTTTAAATTATGTATTCAAGCATGACAAAGCAGAGAGGCTCAATAAATAAAGTTATAAATTCTATGCGAAAGTTAATTTACATTACATAATATAATAACTGATTTCATTCTAATTTAACTTCAAC
>QLNU02007570.1:1911-42799 GCA_006491805.2 Dysdera silvatica | reverse complement strand
ATAAAAAAAAAAGTTTTCCTCGCCCATTCTTGGCGGAAACAGGCTTTGGGACGGGCAGAGCGCCATGTTCCCAAGCCTCTTTTTACATCACTTCTTAATGTGCCATGTCTAGAAACTTCCTGACAATGTGACACGTGTTTAGGATTGTGGCTTTTTGTATTTCAATGTAGGTGTTTGGGTCAATGTTGAGTATTTCCAAATTCGTCGCAAGCGTTTTTGGTACTATCCCTGTTGCTGAGATGACTAACGGGATGATGAAGATCTTTTCCATACCCCACATATCTCGTACTTCATGTCTGAGATCTTGGTACTTGGTGATTTTCGTTGTGTAGGTTGTCTGTATGTTATTGGTGTTGGGTACTGCTATGTCGATTAGGTACGTGGTCTTATTCGATTTATCGACGAGGGTTATGTCAGGACGGTTATGTGGGACTGTCTTGTCTGTTATGATTGCTCTATCCCAGTAAAACTTGTGCTTCGCTCTCCTATAGACCCCTCCCTATGACCCAACTCATAGTTCCTTAAAGACCACGCCAGCGCATGTCATGGACAATAGATATGAACACCTACATCATGCGCACCTACTATACGATTACAAAGCTAGAAACAGACATGACAAATTACAGTACCCACACCTGGACATCAGTATAGAAAGGATAACAACCCAACGCAGGAACATAATAACCAGAAACCTCCTAGCAGAGCCCATATATATATATATTTTTTTTTTAATGAGAAGGTACCTATGAGGTAATGTCAAATTTAAGATTTCAATTTTGGGCCCAGTTTTTTTTTTATTTTTGTGTAATTTTAGCTATCAAATGCACTGTATCCGTTTAGAAAATTCCTTTTATTTCACTTATTTTTTCACCAATTAGGCTTATTTTGGTGTCAAAATACAGTTAATGTTTCTACTCTTTGAAAACAATATATAAAAATAGCATTAAATGTGGCAAATTTTTTATTACACATTCAAAGTGAATTTAAGTTTATATCTTCGTAAATTTGATAAGCTGTAGCTCGCAAACCACAACTAACACATGCATCATGTTTTTTTTTCCAGAATTAGCTGACCATGTGCTTTTTATGTTTTAAAAATAAGAAAGGTAGTTTTTGTGGTTACAAAATATAAAATATATAGTAGAGTCTCCATATAACGAACTTCCATTTAACAAATTTTTCTATTTCACGAAATTTTCAGCGGAACCTTGACTTTGAATGGCATTAACATGCAAATTTGTCTCCATGTTACGAAAAACAATTTCTATATAACGAAGTTTTTTTTATAAAGAATTTGATTTTTTTTTTAATTTACCTTTTACAATTTTTCAGCGGGATGGTTAGGTAGAAGGGGTAGTTGAGCATTTTAAGCAAAAAGACGGAGTTGAGGTAGCCTTCTGTACTGTGGACATATGACCAGTTGTGATAAATAATTCTATTGTTCTAAACTGGGAACTTCGAAGCAGCGGGGGTGTATCACTCTGCAGGTGTGGCTAAGCCACGAAATTTGCTTCTCGCACATACGTGTTGCATTGTTGAAGAAAATGTTATAGATGACGTGTTCCGATATTTACAAAAGTGTGAGAATTTCTATAAACAAAACGTTTTTTATAAGAAACCTGTACAAACCAAAACTAGTGATTATTTCTCTGTTTCAAATATGTTGTATGAGGATCATACAGATATAAAGTAATCCTCAGTCTTTACTTTTGTTATTAATTTGTACGTACTTGTATACAAAAAATATTTAAATTCGTTGAAAAAGAAGAGTCTACTGAATTTAGTCTTTACTGTCCAAATTTAACCTTTTTCATTTTATCGAAATTAAGTTTCAACATTTATGTTAATTTCTATTTAACGAATTTTCCTTATAACGAAGTTTTTCAGAGGAACGATGGCACTTTGTTAAATAGAGACTCGACTGTATTTGCTTTATATCATGGAGTCATTCCATGTCAAATCACTCAGAGGTGGTTGCTCGACCATTTTGTTAATTTTTTATATTTTCACCATAGGTGGTCTTGCTAGTGACTTGCTCAAAACTATTTTTGAAATTTTTTTATCTGCCCCCATTTTGGATTTACACTCATTTTTCTTCGCAGAGGCAAGCAAAAATGAGCATTTACGTGAGTTTTGAAAAAAGGCTGCCATGTGGTTTCTATTACAGATAGCATGTTCAGGTTTTCAATCCCTTAAAGTGGAGATCCTGGCCTTTCAAAAAATGTATATGTATGTAAGATAAAGTTTTGGTAACTGAGACTTTAATGGGCTTAAATATAGCCCTCATAATAAAAAATTTTGCCGATTTTAAAGATCTGTAAAATCAAAAGGGCTTGAAACTACAGGATGGAATTTTTTTTTTAAGTACTATAACTAGAAGGGTCTCCAGTCATGGTGAAAAACAAATCCTGGGTTGTAAGCCCTTCTAGCCAATTTTGAGCTCCGAAATTGGAAGAATTCCAAAATTTGTGAATCTCAAGGTCAAGTATCTCAAAAGGGGGACCTGCCAAAAATCAGAATTTTTGGCCATGGATACTCCTACTAGTGCTTAAAAAACCTGTGAAATTCATTTTGGGAATCACACTTATGTTCATGTTACAGGCTATCAAATATCTCTAAAAATAATAATGTGAAAACACGATAAAAGTAGGCTTAGAATGGCCTCATTTCCATTATTTTATAATCTAAAAATATATAAATTAATATAATTATTTTATAAAGGTAAAAATAATTCATCATAGATGAGGGATATTCTGTGTAAAAAGTTAGGCTATATGTGTTTCTTCCCATTATCACAATGCAAACACTCGTCTTGTGACAGATTTTTTTTTGTCAATTTCAGAAATTGTGATTGACTCTGTGCAACAAAGTGGTGACTTTTTAATTTCAGTAACTGTGAAACTAAACTTCCTTTAAACTCTGATATTGTTTCTACAATAGTCACCAAATTGCAACGATCGGGTATCATCTACTGCTTGTATGTTATTGTTTTCCATTGTTTTCATCAAAATCATCGAAACCAAGACTCACTTCATATAAGTTTAAATTTTCTATTTCAGGGCAGTTTGGACACTCATCTATCATGCACTTCTCATTGTTTATTTACATCACACACTACTTTTTGAAACAAAGATTTCCAGTCATTAATCTTCGCTTCTGAAGCCATCAACTTCACAGTTTGATGCTGACACAAACACACACAGAATGAGTACCACTCGCTCCAACCAGAATTCACCATTTAGGCCTCAGCTTGCAAAATTTAGAAAATCCTAATTTTAGTGATAGATGCTCTTTAAATTGTTGGTACAGCTCTTTCAAATTAGGTAGGCATATTCTCTGCTGTTTCAATTCTGTTCTTCCATCCTCCAGATGAACTGACTTCGTGTCTTTTATTCTGGGGCACATTCTGCTTACTTCATCACTGTTGTAAAATTTTACAACCAAATTTTTAGTTTCTTCTTTTAATCTTCTCCCTTGTTTCACTAAATTCACTTCAGGAATGAGACCATGTTTTTCTACAAGTGTTCGTGTTTTTTTCACCAGGTACTCACATCTAGTTCCTGTTCTGTTTTGTTATTGACCAGCTCTTTGGGACTACATTGATGACTTCAACTCTTTCACTATTGGATGTGCAACTTTTAATCAGTTCTTTTAGACTCTGTATTAAATACTCTGTCTCTTTCAGCAACATCTTGCCTTTTCCTATTTATTTCCTCGTCATTTTCTTCATCCTCCAACTCGTACTGTTCATTGAACAAGTCACCTAGTTTCTGTTTAATTGCACAAGAAAACTTTTTTTTGCCATATTCTGAACTTCGAAATGTTTTTTATTATCGCTAAGTTTCCTGATTTTGATAGGCGAAACTCCTAATATTCAAGCTGCTTTATTTAAAGATCCCACAGCTATTTCAGGAGCTGTGAAAGGTGCTTCTTCAACACTATCATCATCAGTCGCATTACTGCTAGCAAGTCTTTTACAGCATGCAGAACAGACAGACTTTCCTGGTATAAGTTTTAACATGCGCCATTTTTCACACATTTCCACAGTTACTTCTCTGAAAATTTTTTTGACCATTTTTTTTTATGTAAGGAAAATGGGTCACAACATGAATTTTCAAACAAGTGTTGGTATTTTTTAGTATATTTCTTATAATGATATGTACAAATGCTATTTATTTCTTCAAGTTCAACTCTTTTTCCTCAGAAGAAAAAGTTCTGAATCACTTACTAAATCTGATGATGACTTAATTGTCTTTCCATAAGAATCATTTTGACAATTCTCACCAACATAATAACCTACTGAACAGTCCATGATTATTCTCATAATATTTTTCAAAACGACTAAATCTCACAAGCATTTTCAGTGCACATATTTACTCTCTGGGTATTCACAACACACTGATTAGCTGGCTTCAACTTTTGGTTTTGGTTTGATTTTCACTTTTGGTTGTAGTTTTATTTTCTCTTTTGGTTTTTAATTTTATTTTTACTTCTTTGTTTGTTTTGTTTTCCACTACATCATATGTACTAAAAAATAAAAATAAAAAATAGATAACTCTATATTATGCAAAATTCATATCTTAAATTCTCTTTACCCTTATAAAACTTTTAGGCCATTTTAAGCCTACTTATGTTGACAGTGGTTTGCTAAGTTAAGCTATGACCTATGAAACTTACTAATGGAAAAATTACTAAATTGCATTTGCATGCTCAGTGATATTTTTCTGTGACACTTAGTAACATTTTTTTACATTCTTTTGAAAGAGTAAACAATTATCTTTAATTTGATACCAAAATAAGTATAATCGGTTGAAAAATAAATGAAACAGGAGGATTTTTCTAAACGGATGCAGAAAGTATGATAGCTTAAATTGTGTAAAAATCAAAAATTTAAAAAAAATCTCCCGGACCCAATTTGGAACTAAAAAATCTGAAAAAAAAATAATTTAAGGTTTTTTCATGGGTATCTATTCAAAAAAAAGTCTGTGATATAAGAGCACACAGTATCTGTTGATGTGGCGTGGAATGACCCTTTTTCATTTAAAAGTTTCTCTATACCTGAATCTATGTTAGAAACACCCAAAGAAATTGTTTTCAACTGATACCAGATTATTCAGATGTTTAGTTTTTAGCGCAACCATAGACGAAAAACCCTTTTTACAAAGGTATGACGTGGTGTAAGGGATTAGTATTTTCAATGCTTCTGTGACTAAGTTTTCATATTCACCGCGATGAGCAAACCCAAACACTTCTAAATCTTCAGATGTGAATTGTAGTTGTATCGTTTTATTGATATACATTTTGATGAGCTAGTCGTGAATCTCAACTGGTAACTTAGCAAAGATGTTTTCACTAAATAGATTCAGTACCCATCTCTTCGAGAAATCATTTTTAATCTCCTGGGAAATACTCCGCCAATGCAATTTTTAGCTCAAGTAAATATATCTTCATGCTGTCCAAACTGTGGTGAATAATAGTGTCATCTTTATCCAAATTTTTTTCAACATAATTAGAAGTGAGTGGAAACATACTAAAATTTTTGCTCTGAAGGCAAATAAACCGGATATCAAGCTTCTTATTGAAAGCATAAACTTTATCCTTAATAACATGTTTTTATCACGTCCTTGTAAATTCACATTCAAGTCATTTAAATGCGAAAATACTTCAACTAAGTAACCCAAAAACAACATATACTCATTACTCTGTAAAAACATTGAGAATGACATTCGTTTATCTTGGAAAAATGTTTTCAATTCATCTCGCAATTCTAATAACCAGGTTAACACTTTCTCCCACGATAACCATCAGATTTTTGTATGGAAAACAAGAGATTTTTCTTTTCGCTCATTCCATCATATTGTGTAGCGAACAGCCTGTTCTGTAATGTTGACTTTTAATAAAGTTAACCATTTGTTCAGCTTCACAAAGAATTTGTTTAAGGTTTTCCGGCATATTTTTTATGGCAAGAGCATGTTTGTGAAGGAAGCATTATGTCGATTTCGCCCTTGGTATAAGGTCTTTTAATTTTTTCAGAAATCCATTGTTCTTTCCTGTTATTGCCTTTTCACCATCGCTACATACTGCAATACATTTTTTCCAATCTATGTTATAGTTTTTAGTAGCATTATAAAAAAACACGTCAAAAACACATTTTCCTGTTGCATGACCAGGTATTGATTTGCAAAACAACATATTTTCGTTGATTAATCTATCCCTATCACATTCATACCTCACAAAACGTAAGAACTGAGAAATGTTTACCACATATGTTGATTTATCAAATTGAATATTAAAAAATTTACTTGAGCTCACTTGCCTATTTATCTGATTCTGAACATCGGCAGCCATGTCATCGATTCACCTTCATACTGTCATTAGAAAGTGGATTTTTTTTTTGCTTTTTCCACGCCTATTAAAACACTGACCATAACAATTACAGCAGGCAATATGAGGTTTTTTGTGATTGTATGGGGGTTTAGACATCTTAGGTATGAGATAAGATGTTGCAAGTGTACTTCTATCAGTATGGCTTGATTTACAAATAGAAGCTTTGATTTCTCAAAGTACGTAATTTTCTTTCGAAAAATTTCAAGTGTTTACTTTTATGATCCGGATGTTTAGTTTCCAAGTGCTACTCAAAGAGTATACTCACAGATGTGAGATGGCTGAGTAGGCACAAATTTCTGCAAAGGTTTCACAGTTTCTTGAGAGAAATAATATCCTCTTTGAACGAGAGGGGAGATGAGTATGCTCAGAAGAGGAAGAGTGGTTGTTTGATCTCTCTTTCCTTGCCGATATCATGTGAACTTAGTGTTATGAACATAGCTCTACAAGGTAAAGGAAAATACGTTGAATATTTGATAAGCACTGTTTATTCCTACAAAACCGAATTTCAGCTAATGATGATGATTGACCTTACAACCAATACCTTTGATGACTTTTCTAATATGCAGGATCATATGGAAAAATCCTGTTTTTCAAACACAGAAGTATATCGAGGAAATTTTGTTTACCAGCTCAAAATCAAATTCGGTGAATTCAAAAATATTAAATCAGTTGTAGAGTACATGTCATATCCATTTTCAGTCGATTTGTACATTTAAAAAATTGCAGTCAGTATTAGTGAAAATTCCTTATTGAGCAAAAAATATCTTTAAAATGCAATACTAACTCTAAAAAATTACATTTTTGTAAGGGCCCACTCAAGAGAAGAATCATTCTAGAGGTTTGTGCCCCCCTAGAGAAAAATTACCCAATTTGAGAAGGCTCTGGGTCGAAATCCTGACAAGCCAAAATCCTGATAGGGTCTGAATCCCGACGGTCTAAAATTCCAACAAGCCAGTATCCCGACAGCCGAAATCCCGATAAGGTCGAAATTTTGACAGTCCAAAATCCTGACGAAGGAATAAACTCTTCGCGGAGAACAGCCACCAAAATGTAGGAAGGTAGATGATGACAGAGAGATAAGAATTGTGACTGTTGCGAATGATCGTGATAATCAACCTGTAATGGAATGTCTTCTTGGTGTCACTCACAATATGTCACTGTAAATATGCCATTTGAATGTATACAGAATGTGTGTGTTAGTTTTTGTTCCTTTTTTAATAAAATTTATTTCCCAAATTTTCATATCAATATGAACTATTTAGTTAAAAATTGTGTTTAATTAAAGTATTTAATTATTATTATTAAGAATAATTCAGAATTATTGATTTATCGTGATTTTGGCTTGTCAGGGTTCTGGCTTGCTGGGATTTTGACCCTGTCAGGATTTTGGCTGTCGGGATTTTGGACCACCGGGATTTCGGCTGCCGGGAATATGTTCGGATCTCATTTGAGAAGATATAGTGAAATTTTACACTCATGTTTCGGTTCAACGTATTTGTGTTAATCTGCATTTTCATATCTAAAAATGAAGAAGAATCATCAACGTTGCACCATGATAGATGAACACCTTTAAGATTCTCTGCAGCTGGCCCTCACCCACTACTCTCATGATATCCAACAGATTTTGAACGAAATGCAGACCCAGGTATCCCACTAATGACTCAGCTTGAATGATTAATGAATGATTTGCAACTAACTTTTCATGGTTTGCGGAAGCTGCTGTCATTTATTATTTTGGTAATAAGCTAAGAAACCGAATGCAAAAAATAATATATTTACTAAATACAAGAACAAAGAAAGTCTGAAAATGCAGGAAGTAGGGACCCTTCCCCCTTCTCGGTAGTGTGGTAGATCACCACCGGTTTTGACACTGGATGGTAGATCACAGCCTGCTTGAAGTTGGCCACACCTGTTCTATACATAAGTTTGGAAAGATCTCGAGAACTTTGCTTGTAACCCATCTCCGTACATTGAGATGTTTAAAGTATGTTATTAACAAGCTGCATCTTCAGCTCACTATTTGGTACATTTATTATCACCAAATTTTAAAGCAGAATACTTGTCAACAAGTGAGAAGAAACAAGCCATAGATTTTGTAAAAAATAAGTATTACCAAAATACCTCATTATTAGGCATCATTCTTACAGTCATTGTCCATTCACTTCTCAGTGGTACTTTATTTGAAGAAGAGACAGTGAAACCAGTTTCCATTTTTAAGTAGTGGAAATCACTGGCCCTCATAAAAGAACGTATTAGCTAAAAGCTTTTACATTCTCTAAAAGAATGTAAAAGCTAACTAAATTAGAATTCAATAATATTGAGGAACTATTCACATCTGATGGAATCTCTATGGGAGTTGAAAGGATATTTTCTATATTTGGATTTGTGCATTGTGAGTTAAGAAATCAATTGGGAGTTGAGAAGGCAGCAAAGTTGGCATTTTTATTTAAATCCTTAAATGTTGGTTTTTAATAATATCATAATTGAGATCTCTAATGTATATTGTAGTCTCAATAAACAAGAAATCAAGACGTTGAATATTTGTTTTTTATATTATTAAATGCATTTAGATATTCATGTAAAGCTTAAGAAGAGTAGATTGTTGAATTCTTACATAAGTAAAACTGAATGAAAATTTTAATTTATTTCTAAGGCATACCATCTTGACCAGAAAAATTCATTTTAAATATAAAAAATCTGATTGAATAAAAAAAAAAAAAAAAAATTGTGGTTTTAATGAAGGAAAAATTTTTTTATTTAAAAAAAAGGGTTTTATACCCTGCTCCCTGCATATTTCAAATTTTTTTGATAAAGATCTAAAGGTTTTCAAAGTGAAAAGAAATTAAATTAACGTGATAAAATAATTTGAACATAAAAATATACCACATGCTTGGTGTAAAGAAAGTGGTGGGAATATACTTGTAATCCCTAAGGATGCAAGGTGAAATACTACAACAAGGAATATGCAAAACTTTTACGACCGGTAGCAAATGCTGTCTAGATAAAATGCAAAAACGAAACTACAATTTAAAATTCTGTTGAAATATGGTGTGATTTAGAAAAAAAAATAAATTAAAAAATGAGTCTGAAGATGTTAAAAAATGAATTTGAAGAAAAAGTTTTATTCAAGAAAAAACATGGCATTCACTCCTGCTTATTTTGTTGCAAATTTTTAAACCACTGCTTCCGCAATAAAAAGTTAAATGATCAAAAGAAAATATGTATTTCAATTTTTAAGTGATACTGGTCCTGAATTAGTGCCACTAGCTATATCTTTTGTAGCTAGGAAGTATCCTTTCCCTTCATATATCTTTGAAGACCATTTTAATGAAACTAACCCATTGATTTGGTGGGAAAATATCACCTCATGTTTGAAACCCTACATAAACACAAAAATGAATGCTCTTTCAAAACAGTTATTTACAGCTATAGTATCAACTGCTGGAATAGAGCAAATATTTTCCACTTTTGTATTTATCCAGTCTAAAATCACAAACAGATTGGGTAACAAGAAATCAGGAAAGCTAATATTTTAAATTCATCACTAAATTTTATATTTGTTTATATATAGTATTATGTTGCTAGTAGCTGTATTGAAAATATCAAGATAAATATCTATTTTTTTTTTATATATATATTTTCATATTACCAAAAAAAAAAAAAATCATAGCAAAATTTGTGCATTTTCCTAGTTTATGTACATCATCTACTTCCATAAAACACTCGATTTTATTTATAGGTTACTATATTTTTAAAAGAAGCCAATAAAATTGTTTGATATAGCCTATATCAGTGGTTCTTGAACTGTGCTCCCGGAGCCCTTAGACTCCACAGGTAATATTTTGGTGCTTCACAAAGAACATTGGTATTAAAAAATTCAGAAATTAAAAAAATCCTGGTTTCTAAACTAAATTTATCAGACTAGTTTTTTAGTTCCAAGATGAGGTGTTTTAAAAGAGATCTGGAAACTTATCAGTATTCTGAATTGGAGTATATCTTCTATATATAATTTTGTATAATTTTTTTTAAATGCGATGCATTTTTAGGGTGAACCTCAGAACAATCCACATTATTAGCAGCGCCATTTATGCAAGCACGGTTTCGGAAATTTTTTTTATGGGTGGGCCTTCATTGCGGTAACTGGGGAAGGGGAGGTTCTCAGTGGCATGCCAAAAGGGGGCTGTCCACAGTGGGTGTCATGAAAGAGGGTGGGGGGTCATTTTTGTACATTGGCTTTAACAAATATAAAGTAAAACCTCCGTTAACAGGCACCTTCGAAAAATGAAAACCTCCGAATAAGAAAGCTATCTCTGGAACAATGTAGAATTACTCCCGTGGAAAACGTATGTTATTTTAACATGTATAATATTTTCGGTATTTAATGGCAAAGTCACTTCATTGAAAACAAAGATGAAGGCTTTAGGCACAATCTATCAAAGACCACAACCTCGATTGTTTCCCCACATTAAAACACTTCTGTGATGATGACTTGGAGCTAAAAGGAGCTTCCCGATCGTATATTTGATGAAATCGACCAACACATGAAAGACCTGTTTCGTTCAGTCATGGATTTATTTCCCAGAGGAGCAAGGAAAGCAATTAAAAAGTGATGAGTGGGTTAAAAATCAGTTTGCTGTCACCAAAAAGCCAAAATACGTGACATCCCAACAATACGAACCATTAATTGACTTGATTTCAGATTCTGCCTTCAAAACTGAATTCGCTGAAAAATCACTTGAAGAATTTTGGTGTGGTGTGAAATGCGAGGACTCAGTTTCGGTATTACTGCCGTTTGTGACAACCTACCTATGCGAGTCAGGGTTTTCAGCCTACATTGCAACAGAAATTAATATTGTAACAAACTGAATGCTGAACTTGAAATAAAACTTCAGCTTTCATCAATCAAGCCAAATATAAAAAATCTTTGTGAAAACAGGAAGCAATACCATCTGTCTCATTAAGGGTGGGCGCTTCATCCTTTAAATCTGCATAAAAATTTACTTCCAATGTTTTTACATTTATATGCAATATGTATAATCACAATTTCATGAAAATTTCTTAAAATGAAATATTTTAAAAAACTGTGATCTTTCTCCTACCAACTTATCCTTTACAAAGAGGGTAGTTATTTTATTAGTGTACTTTTTAAGGGTCGTTCATTATTTAAATTTAAACATATATTTCGGACTGTTTTATACCCTTTTCCATATAAACAAAAAACAAATGCAAGTATTTGGCCCACCCCAATGCTTACGTAAGGTTTTCGTTCTCTGATTTTTTATTTGCTTCTGTAAATGCAACTTTTTAAGGAATTTATAAACTGGTGTAGGTTTTAATCAAATTAATTATTACAATTCTGTTTGAGCAGTTTTCACTTGGTTCAATATGCTCTTTTTATTATTTTCGATGTCTTACAACGTAGGACGTTGAAAATAATCCCCTTCCGTTGTCCCAAAACAAAAATAAGCAAAGTTCAAACTCCCACCCTTCCCAGTGATGCTTACATAATAGTTTAACGCCTCCCTTCTATACATAATGAATTGTTCAATTTTTAAGGTGTATGTGATAGGATTTGGGGCTCCGTCGCATAGTTTTGGATTTAAAAGGGCTCTGTGAACAAAAACATTTAAGAAACGCTGGCCTATATCAAAGTATCGGATATATATAAAAAATTTCGGATATTTTTCGAAAATATCACAATATTTATCCCTGATTATGTCTAGTTTTATGCTTCTTATGAAGGGTATAATGCACATATATGTGTGGATTATACTCCTTTAAATAGTGCCGTATTTCCCAATAGGCTATAGACTAGGGCGGCAAAATTTTGTGTATCGGCCCTGATATAACAAAATTAATACCATACGATGATATAATCAGATGTTTTGGCGAGAAGGAAGCTAGACGTCATGTTTTCCATTTAAATACCAGTGTTCTATAGGCTTTTACTTTTTACTAAAATTAAAATTTATTTCAATAAAATTGAATTTGATTTATTATATTACCAAAAAAATAATATTTCAATATAAGTTAATATTGTTTAATGTTTATGTTTCAATTTGTGAGTGTTTTTCAACGTATTTATTGTCGACAAATTTTTTTGGCGTATATGGAATGTAACAATTTTTATGTTCCTACAACTGATTGGGGTGGAGGGTGCAGATGGGTAGGAAGAGGTGACAAAATAGTAAATCCGCCCAATCCTTTAATGCATCCATCAATATTTTTTGATCTCTAAAGGATCAAAAATTGAAAAATTAAGCAAATTATTTTTTGAAGATGGGCATTGTTTAAAAAATATACAGTATACTTATATGTCAAATACC
Source organism: Dysdera silvatica (assembly GCA_006491805.2). Classification (NCBI taxonomy): domain Eukaryota; kingdom Metazoa; phylum Arthropoda; class Arachnida; order Araneae; family Dysderidae; genus Dysdera; species Dysdera silvatica. The sequence continues at coordinate 30,086 of QLNU02007570.1, read as the reverse complement.
TTTTTAATAAGCATGGCTTAATTATGTATTTTTTATTTTTTTTAGGTTTTAAAATTAAGATTCACAAAAAAAGTTGATGTGAAGTCAAAATGGTTCTTGATGACATCATTTACTTGTGTGTTTTAATTTTTTGTGTGGCATGTGGGCCTTATGTGAGGAGCATTGTGAATGAAAAAAGAAAACAACTTGTTTCAACTGCCATTGGTTTTATTGTAGTGTTCATTGTCTCTGGATTTCATATTATTCACCCAATTATTGTGACTCTTGTAAATGCTATCATAATTTTTCAAGTGGATAAAAAGTGAGATATTTTTCCTATCATTCATTTGTGTCTGATGTTTAGAGTTGTAATTTTTTATGCTTAAACATTATTCTCATGAGCATATTTTTAACAACTTGGCTTAAAGTTAAGTAATGCATTTATTAGGAACTGTTTTTTGTATGTTATTTTCATAACTTTTTTGCTAACCTAGTCAATAAAACAGTAGTGTCAGAAGCAGAATTGTACCTTTGCTGTTGGCTGTGTTTCCAGTTTGTATGTGTGTATATTGATATGTATATACAGTGGAAATCGTTTATAACGATGCCGGTTATAATGACCAACCGCATATAATGACAGAATTTTTACAAGAAGTTTGGTTTGCTATTCTACTCCATACTAAATATATCGGTTATAACGACGAAACCTGCTATAACGACGGCGATATTTTAGTCTACGTAGATTCTAACTAGGGAAATTCGTATCGGATATAACGACGCGACTTGACAGTCATAAAGCAGAACCACATAGGTTAGTTATTAAAATTTAAAGTTAGTCAAAATTTAAGCGTTATTCTAATCTTGTTTATTTACAAATGTCTGAGAAATTTTTATTACTGCTAAACCTGAATATTAAAGATAGTGAACTTAAAAAGTGATTTATTAATTGAATATCACGAGGGTCATATTCTTAAGGGGCCTATTCTATTTTTTCAGCGTAGAGCCCATAAAACTCTTAAACCGGCACTGTTCTGAAGTCATTAGTATAATATAATAAATACTAGACATTGCACTTGTTTTCTACATTATATACTTTAGTAGTATTTTCTACAATTTTTTCAATTTAAAAAACTAAGAAAGTACTATGTACTTAGTTTGGCTATAACGTAATATAAACTGAAATCAAATTCATTATAATTAAGTATATGTTTATTTAATTTTGAAACCAAACAGTTTAATACTTTTTACTATCAAAATAATTTATAAAACTCTAGAGTATATTATATTTTAGGCTACAATCATTTTAAAAAAAATATTGTTTATAACGACTATCGGTTATAACGACCAAATTTTCGCGGTCCCTTGAAGGTCGTTATAACCGATTTTCACTGTATTTGAATTGCATGTATGGTAAGGTTATCAGTTCCCATAATTTTTTTCACATATGTATACGAGGTGTGTTCAAAAAGAAACCCAACTTTTGCTATAGCATCTTTATTGCTCATTGTACAACATTTTAAGCACTGTCCCCCTCTAAAGTAGTCCCCTCTACTGGCAATACACCGTTCCCAACGTTTCTTCCATTTTTCGAAAGCCTCCTGGAATGCACTTTGTGGGATGGTGCGCAGGTTTCTTACCACATTGTCCTGAATCTCTTCTATGGTTTGGAAACAACATCCTTTCAACATGGTTTTACGTTGGGGAAACAGGAAAAAGTCTGCTGGGGCTAGGTCCGTAGAATACGGTGGATGGGGCACAATGGGAGTGTGATGTTTTGCTTGATAGCTGTGGGCAAAGAGCGACGTATAAGCCTGCACATTGTCATGATGCAACATCTAAGTTTGGTTTTCCCTCAATTCAGGCCTCTACCTTCACACAGCATTCCTTAAATGCGCTAGAATTCCCTGGTAGACTTCCTTGTTTACCATTTGACCATGTGGTACAAATTCTCGATGGACAATGCCTTTGTAGTCAAAAAACACAACCAACATCACCTTGATTTTTGACTGACTCATGCATGCTTTTTTTGGACGAGGAGACCCTTTGCCCACACACTGCGATGACTGCACCTATATAAGCAATGAGACCTCATCTCATTGCCTGTTATGATGTTCTTAAGGAAGTTGTCATTGGCAGTGGCAAGCAGTTCCTGGCTGTTTTCAACACGGGTCTGTTTTTGATTGTCAGTCAACAAACACGGCACGAATTTTGCACTGATATAATGCATCTCAAATTTGTCACTCAAAATTTGGTGGCATGATCCTATGCTGATGCCTACATCTTTAGCAACTTCTTGAACAGTTAAACGACGATTTCCATGAATCACAGCATGAACTCTCTCGACATGGTCATCATCTGTTGATGTGGAAGGTTGTCCAGGCTTGGGATCGTCACTGACCGACATTCTGCTGTGTTCAAAATGCTTAAACCACTCCTAGCACTGCGTGCAACTCATACAGTCCTCCCCATATGCTTGGCTAAGCAATTAAAATGTCTCTGTAAAAGTTTTGCCAAGTTTGTAGTAAAATTTCACACACATGTCGTTCTTCAAACTCTTTCAGTGCCACTTGGGCACTAATCCGATGAACAGCTTGTGCACATGCTTACTTCAGCAGCTGTAGCTTGCCAACTAACGTGTTGATAAATGTTATTTTCGGTCATATTATTTTTTATTTAGTCATTTTTCCAGGCAGGTGATTTTTTTTTTTGCTGATAATGAATTTACACAGGTGTATAAATGTTTATTTTTGTTATTTATAAGTTTACTTTCATGAAGAATCCATTGAATAAAATGTTTGAACTTCAGAAAGTGTTCTTTTTGTAAACTTCCTAGAAGATTAGTAAGCATCCAGCATTTTACACATTGCAAAACTCTGCACAAGGATCGTAAGACTTTATGATTCTAACATGGTTAATAGCCGAAAACTTCAAAAATGTAAGTTTTATTCAATGCTTACTAAACTAGTGTGTTCCTGATAATTAAAAAATCATCAGACAAATTATTTAACTACGACTACTCGCATTTCTGGGGCTGCGGAAAATGTGAAAAATGATGGAATTTGAACCGCAATCACAGTCCGTAATATTTCCGAAACTTGGAGCCTTTAATTATTCTACTTGGAAAATTGATATGAAGGTACTTCTGATTGACAAAGGGTCTTGGGAATTTATTACTGGAAAAATAGAACCACCTCTAGCGGAAGCATCTGCCCAAGAAAAACATGCATACGAGTGGCGAAAAGCGAAGTCTTATATGACGATTTATCATGGGATTGAATGCCAATTTCAATCACTAATTGCTGAAACTACTGATGAAAAAAGCCATGGCAAATTCTTAAGGAGAACTTTGAACCAATGTCGAGAGCAAGATTGGCTGGCCTTGTGGATGAATTTTATGAACCTCGTTTTAATCCTGACAATGAAACTATCAGAATATTTTGTAAAAGAGTGCGTGAAAAAGTACATTTAATTAAAGATGTAGATTTTGAAATTACCCCAATCTTGGTGTGTTTCCAGCTAATACGACGACTACCATTGGACTACAATAATTTGGTTCAAATCTTGTATCGACTTGACGTTAAAAAATTTAATTTAGATAATGTGGAGAAACAACTTGTCATTGAATCTTGAAGAAAACTTCAAAAGGGAAAAGACGAAGGTTTGGACACAATATCCGATGCGTATGTAACTGGAATTTTGAAAGAGCCGAGTATAAAGGCAAAAACTTTTAAGAAAACTTCACGTGATGTTTTTCCCATTTAGTGGACGCATGCTGGGAAAGGATGTGATGCAATCATCAAGACAGCAACAAAATATATTACACTGTACCTTTTGCAACAAAAATGGACATACATTCAAGTTTCGTTATGCAAGGCAGAACCAAATAAAGCAAAAAGCATGAGACCAACAGCAGTCGAAATATGAGCAAAATTATGGTTCTACATATTGTAGTGAAATGATTGATGCAACAAAAGCTAGTGTAAACGAATCTTTGTGTATTTTTCCTGCCAAAAGTGACTCAAAGAAGTTAGACGAATGGCTGATAGACAGTGCCACCACTACCCATTTCTGTAAAGAACAAGACTGGCTTGATAATTTCCGAACATTACCACCCACTAAAGCCTTGATAGGAGATAAGAATAGTGGTCTTCAAATTTTAGGAATAGGTGACATTATTTTTCATGTTAAAGACAAACAAGGATTTATACCAATTAAACTAGAAGATGTCTTATATTCTCCTAGTGTAAGACATAATTTGATCGCTGGTGCTAGGATTGATTTAGCAGGACATAAAATTGTATGGTATAACAACAAAATGGTTGTTTATTTACCAAATGGTCAATACTCATTCAGTATCCCTAGAGTAGGTAAGTTATACATTGTTTACGGTATTCCAGAAAAATGTATGTAACTGACTGCATTTAATACAAATGTTGATATTGAACTTGTACATAAGCGTTTTGGCCATAGTAATGTACCTTTACTAAAACATATGAATAACCATAATTGTGTAAAGGGTATTGAAACCATTAAGGGTAATTTAAAAGACTATTCTGTATGTAAAATTTCTAAGTACACAAGAGTTTCCCTAAAACATAATTATAGTAGAACCACTACTAATGTACTTGAAAGAGTATATATGGATTTATGGAGACCTGCACCTGTTAAGTAACTTGGCGGTAATAATTATTTTTTATCGATAATTGATGACTATTTTAGAAAAGTAGAAATTCATACAATTAAACAAAAAGTGAAGTTTTGGGATGTTTTAAACAGTACTTAGCCAAAGTTGAGAGGGAACTTGATCGGAAATTAAAATGTGTGGGAACAGACAACGGCTTAGAATTTTGTCATAAAGAGTTTGAGAAATTCTTATCAGAATTAGGGATAAAAATTGAAAGAACTTATGTATATACGCCTGAGCAAAATGGTGTTGCATAAAAGTTTAATAGGACCGCTTCAGATGGGGTAAGGGCTATATTACAAGACAGTGGTTTACAGTCAAGATTTTGGGCTGAAGCTCTTCAAACATTTGTTTATATACGAAACCGTTGTGAACATAAACTTACAGAAGGCTTAACACCCATTGAAATCCGGACAGGTCATAAATCTTCAGTCAGATATTTCAAAATTTTTGGTTCTTTAGCATGTGTTCACATTCCTAAGTTTTATAGAAATAAACTACAAGCTAGGGCTGAATTGGGAATAATGTCAGGATATGCAGACAGAATTAAGGGCTATCTTATTTAGTTACTGAAAAAGAAATTATCCTAGAAATTATTCGTGTTTCAATTGACGAAAATAAAAACGGGGTTTGTTCACTATTTGTGATGAATAAGACTCATAAGTATGCAATAATGGACTGTAATCAGGAGTTTGTAAGCACCATTTGATCATAAAATTAAGGAGGATAAATGAACTGAGTTAAAACAAGAAATTAAAAAAATTCAGATTGATATAAATGAATGGAAAAGGGTAGGAAAACCTTGAAAAAACTGTCTGAAAAAGCACTCTGTAGTTGCAGCACGCTCCCTCTGCTGGTTAGCATGCTATTTCAAAAGTTCGGTTTCTTTTTGAATGAACCTTGTATAGCTACTTGTATCAATGTAAGTTTGTGTATACTTGTTTTAGTGTAGGTAGGCTTCATGTTTTTATATAATGCATGTAGTGTTTAGATAGTTATAGACCTTCTATATACTTTTTCACTCACATTTTCGATGAAAAATCCATAGATAGTTACAGTTGTAGCTGAGTTATTAATAATTGTTTTGACAGGAAAATAGTTTCCCATTATCAGAACAAATTATAGCCTTTCTCTGTTCTCATCAATGACAACAAGAGGGCATTATGAGTTCTTTAAGTTTTTATTTGTATTATATGCAATAAATACATTGAAAATTGTAATTTTTTTCAACTTTGAATTTTGCATAGTATATCAACAAACATACTTTCAAGAGGGTGTGGGTCCTGAAAATTCCCTATGTTTGAGTGTTAATAAAACTAAAAGAGAAGTATAAAACTTTGAAAAGTTTGTAAAGCAGTTTAAGTAGTTTTCAAGTATCTAAAAATAGTGCATACTTAATAGGGGACTTCTTGAGCTTAATCAATGAAAATAACAGCTAATTTTTGAGTTTTTCTTAAGAGTTTGAATTTTTTTTATTGCATTTCCACTTTTAAATACACATTTTTTTGATCAGGGAGCATGGATCTATTATTGATGTTTTAGGAATAAAAAGGGCTTACGACAGTGTCTACAATAGTTTCTGAGGTAACTGGCACAGTTATGTCATTGAGGAGGTGACAAATGAAAAGTGTTGCCATTTGGTAATTAGCATTGCCAACTCTATGAAGCGGGAACAAGGGAGTTCTTCGATAAATTGAGCCATTGTTTCTACCCTATTTGTTTGATTAGTTTGTTCAAGGACACCCTGTATATATAACACATGGCCCAAAGTTACTGGACACTTTCAATTTAAATTCTTTTTTTTTTAAATTTCTGACGAAATATTAGATGAATTGTTCAGCTTCGTCGATGTAAAGAAGATGCTTGGACTCAAACTTTTGCTATATTATGGTAGCAACACTTTTGCACCCCTTGCAGCACTATATGTACTTCATAATTATGTTATAAAAAGGTTTTATTCTGCATTTATATGTACATACAGCGAAAATCGTTTATAACGACTAACTGGATTTAATGATAAAATTAATATAACAAGCTGAATTTCTTATCCTTTCCTTTGTTAAATGTGCCTTTTGTGACTGTTATCTCTAAACCATCTCTTCTCTCATCTCTTCTCTCATTTGTTCTCTCTCCTCCTCATCCTCTCCAATCTGTTGTTTAACATCTGCTCCTCAAATGCAAAGAAAAATTTTGTCTGTATGGAGGGGAGAGGGAATTTATAATCAACTTATGCTGTTATTATTATTACTGTAAGGTAAATATTCTTCTATGAATAAATTGATTCTATTTGATGATTTTTTTGGGGATATTTGGGGGGTGGGTGGCAAGTGCAGATGCAGAACAAAATTTCGGAGATGGGGCAAAGTTTGAAATTCCACTTGTAAGTTTAGTTTTATTTCTTAGTTGCAGATAATCATTTCTAATATAAATTTATTAATCTCAGGTGAGCACATGCCCTCTGCCTGGATTTGTCCTTGTGGGGCAGGCATTGTTTCGTGCAATTTTTCAGAATTTCAGATTTAGAAAAAAGGGTGGAGGGCGCCTTCTCGGGGAGAGCTGATCGACAGAATTCTACGGTAAATAAATTGTAATTTAAAAAAAAATCTTCCACCTTTTGCGTCCCTAGAAATTTGGCCCTTTGTAAGTGCCCATATTTAAATACAGCACTGATTTTGTGGACTTCAAAGAAGTGAAATGAATGTGAGTATAAAAAGGAAAGAGTTGACACTTTGTAGTTTGCCTCATGAAGTAATTAAAGAAGAGAGTATGGATCAAAAGTGGGTTATTCTTTTCCAATTGACATCAGTTGATGGTACATTAAAATATAGCAGAATTTCTAGTGGCATGTTGTGTATTTTAACCAGAGATTATCCTAGGATTAAAAAAGGGGCAGGGTGCTAGTCTAAAAAAAAAAAAGGGCATTTTGAACTTTCAAGAGCACATCAGAATACGAAAAAAAAAAAAAAAAAAAGGGGGCACTGTACTTATATTTAAGGGCACTCAAAAACAAAGAATAAGTATATGCGCTTTAGGCTTGGCAAATGTCATTATGTAAATCATAATTATTTACTAATATTTTAATTAAATTGCTTAATGATAATTAATCATTTAATATTAATACAAATCATTTATATTAATGTAATTATTTTATGTTAATGTAATTATTTTATGTTAATATAATTATTTTATATTAATATAATTCAATTATTTAACATACTCATTGTCTGAGATAAATGATTTAACATGGTCCTTTTTTTTTACTGCATGCACATTAATTTCAACTGCTATTAATTCATAAACATTTTTGTAACAAATAATCAGTAATAAAACGTTTGCAGGAAAATGTGTATAATAGAAAAAAAAATCACTGACATTTTAATTAAGTACATCCAAATTTTTGTTTCATTACAAAATTACAGATTGTGAACTTTTTTTTTAGATTGTAATGAGTGCCTGTTTTTTTCCATCTTTCCATTTGAGTACTGCTTTACTAAAATTTATTGAACCATTTATTTTCACCATCATTATTTTGTTGAATTGTTCAACTTTGTCTGTTTCTTTTATCAGTCAATATTAATTTTAGCTGGGAAAATATCTCTCTACTTCTGTATTTGATATTGCTAAGGGACAAGTAATGCTCAATATCATATGTTTTGCCAACAATTTTTTTTTCAAACAGAATAGATGTTTTTTATTGATTAATTAACATTAATGATTAACATTGCATGTTATTTATTGACATTTACATGTCATTTTTATTAATAATACTGCGACATTTCAGGTGCCCTCGCATACATTCTCTGAATACGAAATATCATAGACGTAGCTCCAATGGAAGCTTAGAAAAAGAATAGGGGTTTAGGGACACCCCGATATGGCCCTGACATGCGGCATTTCAAGATCCCTCGAATACACTCTCTGAATATCGAATATCGTAGTCGTAGCTCAAATAGCAGCCTAGAAAAATGATGGGGGGCTCCAGACCCCTTCCCCAATATATCTTTGACTGCTTGGTGGTTACTGCGAACTAAGATCGCGAACGGCAAACTAAAATACATCCTTGACTGCTTGGTGGTGACTCTAAACTAAGACCACGATCTGTGAACGATGAATATGACCTATGAACAATGATCACGAACTATGAATGAAGAATAGTGACCGCAAACTGCAAACGATGATCACGAACTATGACGAAGCACGGTAGTTCACAAAAAAGAAATCTGTACAAATGGGTCATTTTTGTAAATAGTTCAAAAAGACCCATTCGTTCATGAAACCCATCTCTAATGTCAACGAGGTGTCCTTTCCGAGAATCCAGGCATGTATAAAGGGACCAACCACACAGGATGGTATCTTGCAATTTTAAGAGCCAAAAGGGCGTCTATTTTTCATTTTAAAGGCATGTAGGGCAAGATTTTTGTTTTCGAGGGCAGGTAGGGCACAGTACCCTTTGAAAAACGCCTAGGATGAACACTGTTTTAACAATACCTAACAGCAATGCATAATGTGAAAGAACATTCAGCAGTGTATGAAAAACCAAAACTGAATTTCTGAGCTCCTTATCCAATGAAAACTGGGCAGACATTTTGATAACTAAAAATATGCAAAAAGGACATCGTTATGAGTAAAAATTCAATAAAAAATTTTTGGCAATGACTAAATCAGCTACTTACAAACACTTAAGGTATAATAAAATAGAATAATTATAATGAATTAGTACTTTTGGTTTTACATCTGTTTTGGTGTTTTCCATAGCTTGAAGTATACATTGCTGTCCCAATCATTTAATTAGATAATGTATTGTAATTTTGGGAAATTACCCTTGATTTTATTTTCTGTTTAATATAGTCTACATTTATCAGTAATCTGTGCATAATAAGGGAAAAAATATAATACCTATTTCAATTCTGGAGATGCTACACTGCGTGTATTTCGTATGTTTGCTGATGATGTTGTGATGTTTTAACTGAAAGATTTGGTAGTGTTGATATCCAAGCACGAGGCGTTTAGGTGCTTTTTAATATTTATTTACACTCACAGCTATATATACACTTAAATTATACGAAATTGAAGATATTGGTCGAAGACGAGAGTACAAAAATATTTCCAAAGAGGGACTTTGATTCGCTCTTTAAACAAACAGAAAACAGATGGACTATTTACCGTTCTGTACTGATAAAGTATCTTAGTCGCATGGCAAGCTAAGATTAAAACAATATTTCTGTTCACACGGCACGAAGCAGGGTGCCGCTATTCAGCCTCAGGGCGAGGTCTTGAAACACACAAAAATTTTCGCGTTCCACAGTTTTGTTGCAAAATTTTAGTAGGAGGAGTTACTTGGAAGTAACGCTGCCATTGGATTAAAAGGTTTGCGCAAGCGCATAAAAGCGAATTTCAGGTGCAGTTGGGGCTTTTGGACATCATTCGGAAAGAGGCAATAAAGGAGCTTAAGGCGTTGTTGACAGGTTTCGAGTCCAGACCATCCATACTGTCAAACTTTGGAGTTTTACTATTTCTATAATGTCAAAGTATTACTTGAGTAGCGATTTATGCTTCCGGGAACAAAACCCACATAGCATTATATGTGTGGTCCGCAGTTGATCTTTGAACTGTTGCAGAGGAAATCTTGAAATTTTAGTAAAATGGTGAAAGGTTTGAGAGAAAAAGTCACACAGGCAGATTGTCGATTCGAAAAGAAGAGAGGTATTCCGAACTAATCTTCGAGGGAAAGTATACAAATTTAGTTCGCTAAATTTAAGGTGTAGCATTAGATGCTACAATGCACACAGGTTTTCAAAAATTGTAAGGTTTTCACAGTTGTCATGTGTTGGCAGGTGTGCACTTGTATGCTGATCACACCGTATGAGCTGTTTTAGTTAAACTTGACTGAGTGATTCAGGAGAACGATGCTTTTGTTTTACACATGTGCCTTCAATATGCCTGGTGGAAAATGTATGTTTAATAAATTATGGTTAAAGAAAAATGGAGTTCTGTGTATGGTAATTTTAATGTTAATTGTTATTTAAAACAAAATATATATAATCTATAAAATCGTGGCAGATTTCTATACTCCCCCCACCCCCATTAAAATGTGCGTTTCAGGAATGTTTAAAATACTAATGCATTGACTCCTTAAAGATGTTCTTCATACCCCTTAAAAACTCCTTAATTTTTATTTTCAAATTGGAGTATGAACCCTGAATATACCCATTTGGCTCTTTGGTTCATTTTCGTTTAAATCATCCTTATAGATATAACTTTTTTGCAACATATTTTTTTATACCTGTTTTGTAAGGGAAAAAATATATTTAATTTGAATATCCGTTTTTAATTTTACCTCTTCCTGTGCTAATGTTTATGGACATTTAAAAACGTAAAATCTTTATTGATAAATACACAATTGTAAAACGTGTAGTTATGTCTCTATTTTGCCATATTTGATATCTACTTTGCCTGTGTTTTGTTTGAATGTGTGTTTATTTAAAAGAAAATTATGTATGTATTTATTTATTTGTGAATGCATAAGGTAAATTTTTTTTTGTCCATATGTGCTTTTGTATTATTTCCCCAAAGTGAAGTTACATTCTTGCACTATTTTACAGGAAATGTCACGTTGCAAGTTTCGTGTTTTCTTTTTTGTATCTCCTTTTTTTTCGGACTACAGAATATTTTGGACTCCCAGCTGTCCCTACTCATACTAATGCTGTTCAAATGATATTAACCTTAAAGGTATGAATTTTCCCTTAAAATGATCTATACAGAAAAGTGGGTTTTTTTTTTTTTTTTGCATTCTGTCACATTTTACCATCAAATTGAATAAAACTGTTAATAGTGGAAATGTAAATAGCCATGCAGTGTTCTTGTTTATAAAACCAAGCGTTCAGTGTGATGGCATAGTTGCAAATGCCCAATTTATAATGAAAATTTAAAACATCATTTAAAAAGGCCTTCAATTTGAAATTAAATGTATAAACAAACAGTTATTTTGACACTGGCGTAAGGTTTAAAAACACGACGTTTCGGGAGCCAACTGCTCCCTTTGTCAAATGAAGGCAGAATGAAGAGTTCGTGAAAGTCCTAAGCTTATATACCCGTGTGTTGGGAATCCCCATCTGAAGTCATCTGGTGAGGAGCAGTTCCAACTGGGGAAACCCAACCGCACCCGACGATGTCAGATGAACACCCCCAACTCGAGGCTTTGCAAAAATCCTGTAAGGTTCTGGTAGAGGTTTTGCGATGTTTATTGCACGACTCCTCAAACCGTAGGTTTCCCATGATTCCAGAAAAAGTCTACTCCCCAGATTCGTCACATTTTGATGTAATATTTTCATCGAATGCCAATCTGGTTCGTGACCTTCTCTGAAGACATGTTCAGCCAACTGGTTTGAATCGTCTTCCCTAGCTACTGCACGCATATGCTCCTTCCCTCATAGACGTATCCATCTTTCCATCTGTCCAACATACACCTTGTAATAGTCTCCACACGGTATTTGGTAAATAGCACCAGATTTGTTCTCTTCAGGTATGCGATCCTTAACTTTAAGTAATAGATCACGCAGGGTGGAGACAGGTTTGTAGTGGGTCTTAACGTTCACAAGACTGAGAATTCAAGACAGCTTTTTCGAAACACCCACCACATATGGGAAAACCACCGATGTCTTTCTAGTCTTATCCTCTACATTTCTGTTTCCACCGCTAACGCCACATTGGTTACGAGCGATAAATTTACTCGGGTAACCTTTCTTTTTCAACACGCTTTTGTTGCGTCGTAATTCAACATTGCTAAGGTCATCATTACAACAATGTGTAAAGGCTCGTCGGTTCAAGGCTCTAATTACAGATGCTTTGTGTGATGCCGGGTGATGAGAACAAAAGTCAAGATACCTATCAGTATGTGTTGGTTTCCTAAACACCGTAGTCAACAGTCGCCCATCCACATCTCTATTTATCCGAACATCTAAAAAGGGTAATGAACCTCTATCTTCTTCCTCTAATGTAAATTGAATATGAGGGTTCGAGCTGTTCAAATGGAGATGAAAATCGGCAACTGAAGACCTTGGTAGTATAACAAACGTATCATCGACGTATCGTTTCCACACCTTGACACAGTAAATGCGCTCATCTAAAGCAATGTTTTCAAACGCCTCCATGCACAAATTTGCCATCACATTTGAAACAGGCGACCCCATCACCGTGTTCTGTCAGTAAAATCTACCCTTGAAGCTGAAAACCATGGCATTCAAACAGAATTCGTAACAGGCGACATATCTCTTCCGAACTAAGACTAATTCTTTCTTCCAGGCTTCCATCATGCCTCAATCGCTCCAATGCTGTTTATACTGCCAATTTTGTTGGAATACAGGTGAAAAGTGAAACTACATCAAAAGACACCATAGCATTATAGGGAGCGATTTCCACATTTCTGATAGATCAAATAAACTCCTCAGAAGTAGACACCGACCGTTCGGAGGATCCAACAAGGGGAGATAGTATACCTGTAAGATATTTAGAAAGTGCAAAGGTTGGTGAACTACAAAAACTCACGATGGGTCTAAGAGGAAATGTCAGGATATACATCAAGGAGAGATGTAGAATTGTTTGCTTTGAAGAACATGTGACTTTCAATCACTGTTGTAAATCAGAGAAATTGGTGCCTAAGGCTTTGTGTGTGAAATCCCTTTTCTTTACCACTGAAGGATGTAACATTGCAAAGAACACAAGTTTCAAGTTTTTGTCTGCACGGATTCGTCATTGTTATAACATGATTAATCGTACGTGTGTGATAGTAGGGTCTTTTGAACCTAGTCTGGAAGCTTCTCTCAACTCTGAAACCTTCTCCCATGTTTTGGTTGAAGCTGAAAGAGAAGAAGCAACTACTCGTTCTAGAGTTTGTGGTATTCACAAAGAAAAGCTTGAGAGGTTGTGAACGGAGTACAAACAAAACCACTGCAAGACAGTGGTTGAATGGATTGCCGTTGGGTTCTTAACCTTTCTAAGCGACGCATAAGTGATTGTGAAACTTCTGTGCTGTCACATGGTTTGAATTTTGCCCCTACACTCTTGTCGATTCCGGTTTCAAAAATCCTTTCGGCTATTGAACCGGCCTTGTGGAACGTGACGGAGGATAGGTGTGCTGAAGTGCACATGGAGGTTTCGAGAGTGTTATTTGAACGTAAGGCACTTGTGGATAATCTTTCTGTTCCTAAGCGGAAAGCCCTGAAGCAGAGACAGTAAAAAGGTTGTGGTTTTACCGGCAGATAAGGGTCGTACTACTGTTGTGATGGATAGGTCGGTTTACGATGATAAAGTAATGTCACTTTTAAATGATGGCGATACCTATTCCGTTGTAGATAAAGACCCTACTGGTTGCATTGAGAGGCAGATGAATGGTTGCCTGCTAAAACTTCACAAAGAGTCGAAACTGGATGAGAAACTTTACTCGCGACTCCGTTGTTCGTCTGGAAGAATACCGCTGTTCTATGGACTCCCAAAAGTCCATAAACACGATATTCCTCTTAGACCTATTGTGAGTTTTTGTAGTTCGCTAACGTATGCACGTTCTGAATATCTTGCAGGTATACTATCTACTCTTGTTGGATCCTCTGAACGGTCGCTGTCTACCTCTGAGGAGTTTATTTGTTCCATCAGAAATGTAGAAACTGCTCCTGGTAATGCTATGGTGTCTTTTTATATAGTTTCACTTTTCATCTGTATTCCAACAAATTTGGCGGTATCAACAGCATTGGAGCAACTGAGGCATGATGGAAGCTTTGAAGAAAAAACTAGCCTTAGTCTGGAAGAGATATGTGGCCTGTTAGAGTTCTGTTTGAATTCCATGGTTTTCGGCTTCAAACGTAGATTTTACTGACAGAACAGAGGTATGGCGATGGGGTCACGTGTTTCGAGTGTTTTGGCAAATTTGTGCATGGAGTCCTTTGCAAACAGTGCTTTAGATGAGTGAATTTACTGTGTCCAGGTGTGGAAGCGGTATGTCGATGATACTTTTGTTATCCTACCAAGGTCTTCAGTTACTGATTTTTATCTCTATTTGAACAGCTTGAACCCTCATATTCAATTTACATTAGAGGAAGAAGATAGTGGTTCATTACCCGTCTTAGATGTTCGGATAAATAGAGATGGGGATGGGCGACTGTTGACTACGGTGTTTAGGAAATACACACATACTGACAGGTATCTTGACTTTCGTTTTCATCACCTGGCATATCACAAAGCATCTGTCATTAGAGCCTTTCACCGACGAGCCTTTACACATTGTTGTAATGATGACCTTCGCAATGTTGAATTACGACGCAACAAAAGCGTGTTGAAAAAGAACGGTTACCCGACTAAATTTATCGCTCGTAACTAATGTGGTGTTAGTGGTGGAAACAGGAATGTAGAAGATGAGACTAGGAAGACATCAGTGGTTTTGCCATATGTGGCGGGTGTCTCAGAAAAACTGTCTCGAATTCTCAGTTGTGTGAATGTTAAGACCTACTACAAACCTGTCTACACCCTGCGTGATCTATTACTTAAAGTTAAGGATGGTGTCCCTGAGGAGGAAAAATCTGGTGCTATGCACCAAATACCGTGTGGAGACTGTGACAAGGTGTATGTTGGACAGACGGGAAGATCGATACGTCTACGAGGGAAGGAGCATATGCGTGCGGTAGCTAGGGGAGACGATTCAAGCCAGTTGGCTGAACATGTCTTCAGGGAGGGTCACGAACCAGATTGGCATTCGATGAAAGTATTATATCAGAATGTGACGAATCCGGGGAGTAGACTTTTTCTGGAATCATGGGAACCAATAAACATCGCAAAACCTCTACCAGAACCTTATACGATTTTTGCAAAACCTCGAGTTGGGGGTGTTCATCTGACGTCGTCGGGTGCGGGGGCTTTCCCGGCGAGGGTTTCCCCGATTGGGGTTTCCCCAGCTGGAAATACTTCGCACCAAATGACGTCAGATGGGGATTCCCAACATGCGGGTATATAAGCTTAGGACTTTCACGAACTCTTCATTCTGCCTTCACTTGACAAAGGGAGCAGTTGGCTCCCGAAACGTCGTGTTTTTAAACCTTACGCCAGTGTCGAAATAACTGTTTGTTATGGAATCTCCTGGTGAAACTCTGTATTGTTTCGTTAAATGTATAAAGGCTGAAATTTAAAAAAACATATTTGATTTTTAAATATACAAGAAATGGTGTTCATTGTTTAAGGCTGCTAAATTTCATTAACTTAAAATTTTGATTCTTGACCATGTATAGTAAAAAAGTTATTTTTATGTTATCTGCAAATGTTTCTCATGAAATTTGTTCTATCCATTCCCTTGGTAGTAATTTATTTCTTTAGTAATTAGCTGCAAGACTTTTTAATAACTAGTGTAAAAGTTAAAAGATTTGCTTAAGTTTATTCATTTTTGTGTGGTTCTAAGATGTGTCTTGATTCTTTTTAATGCAGAAACACTTTTTTCAGCAGTTTCACTAATTGATAAAAATATTGTTTCTGCTAATTTATAAACCTCATTAAACACAACGTTCAATCTATTCAACTACATATAATAAGTAATATCTGTTACTGATTTTTTTTTCTTATTAAGAGAATAAAAAACTTTCAAGTTAAATTTGAATCCTATTGTATCAGAATTTGAAAAACTCAGTTTTTAAGTTCTGAAGTCTAGTATATTTTAAATTCTATCACAATCAGAATTAAATGCTTTCATAACCATGTGAAGTGCTAATAATTTGACTTATTTCTTGTTAAGAATGGTTTTAGCTATACTCAGTTCAAGTCAAGGTGTTAGAATCCAAGCCTATATGCTTTAAAAAATAAGTTTTGTTGCTGTGTGGTAACTTAGAAGGTAACACATCCATCCATCCTATCCGTTACTCATGTTTGATTCCAATGCTATCATAGCATGCATGCTGTTTTTCTGCCCACTTTAAACTGGTGTTTGGTTCCCTAAGCAACAGAGATTCGAATTCCTTGGGGAAACTAGATATAGGTGCAGCATGACTAAGTGCCCTTGACTATAAGACACAAATGCATGAATTTTCTGTCAATCTGCACCTTGATTGCTGCAGAATGTCCTTTGCTGTCATAAAAATTCCAACTATATGTCTATCTGCAAAAAAAACCCACCTTGGGTCTTATTATAGCCTTTAACTAAAACCCATGTATTTAACATAATTCTCTATAAGATTATATGATTTTAGATACAAGCCAGGTTTATATTCCAAAATATACACGTTCTAGACCAGCAGTTCTTAAACTGTGGTCCGTGGACCCTGTACCGTATCAGGGTGTCCACGAGATACTCCCGGTGTTCCACAAAGGTTCGTAAAAACGCTAAGGAAAGAGCTTTCGGTCTTTAATGCTAAGAATAAATTATGAGGGGATAAAGAATACCTACCTTAAATTATGAAAATTAGCAATAAAGTACTAGAAATAAATATGTATGATGTAAATTCCAGGCTTTAAACTTTGAGTTAATTCTTGGGGGTCCACAAGTTTGAGTGATCTCTGAAGTGGATCTGTGGTCTAAAAAAGTTTAAGAACCGCTGTACTAGACTATTACTAGGACCATTACTAACCCAATTTTTCATTATTTTAGGGAGGGGGTGATATGTGAGTTGTGGTTCTAACTCCTTCAAGTATTTCTTAGGCTATCGTT
Source organism: Dysdera silvatica (assembly GCA_006491805.2). Classification (NCBI taxonomy): domain Eukaryota; kingdom Metazoa; phylum Arthropoda; class Arachnida; order Araneae; family Dysderidae; genus Dysdera; species Dysdera silvatica. Next base: position 12,747 of record QLNU02007570.1, on the reverse strand, counting down.
ATGAGTCATAAATATAAATCCAACATTGTTATTAGTTCTATCTTTATGAGGTCTTGTTCATAAGTTAAGGTGAATCAAGAAATTACACAATTTTTTTTTTCATTCAACAATAACTTTGTTACAGGGTTTCCACAGCTCCTTAAAAGTCCTTAAGAACCCCTTATTTTTTATTTTAATTTTCAAGGGCCCTTAAAAGTACTTGGTTTTATTCAACAGTTTTCGAAACTCCTTATTTTTCGTAAAATCAGAATGCAATTGATGGGACGATGCAATCGTTATTTTTTTTGCCTTACGTGCTGATATGTTGTTGACTGCATATTTATGCACATACAGAGACATATTACACACAGATGAGTTAAAATAAACTATAAGACATAAAGGCAAAAGACTATTGTCACATGATAGTTTGGGGGATTGCTTTCAGGACAGTCAGGATATAAATGCTAATGATGATGAATTTTTTTTTTTGGAACGCAAGATGGTCCAGTTGTGCTTTTTAATAAAAAAGAAAATACTGAGGTGTTTAAAAGCTGAAATACTTGGTGTTGAATTAGATATTGAATTTATTCAAATAAAACTGTTCTAATTTTTGAACGATATTTTCATTTTTTTGTTTAATGTTTAAAATATGCACATAGATATGTGCAAGAATACATGCACTAAGCAAACAAAATATTTTTATTCATATGCTAGGTTCAACGGGAAGAGGGCAAGTGATGTCCCCATGTAAGTTTAAAGGTGGGTGTAGTGTCCGAATGTAGGTATAAAAGTGGGGGAGGGCACAAAGGTAAAAGGTTTGAGAACTACTGACTTAGTCGTTAGTGATGCAGTGAAGCTTTAATATGGTTTTTGGCGTACCGCAATTGGTCCGTTGCAACTTTTTATTTTTTATTTTGGAAAAAGAGTGGGAACCCTGTGTTACAGAGCTTGTTTTCAAGTTTGATAATTTTAAGGAAATTGACGTCTATTAACACATTTATACACCTTAAATTTGTAACTGCTCACCAGAGACCCCAGCCTCCCTATTCAAATATGGTTAGATAAAAATTTCCTGACAAGAAACTCCTTCACTATAATACCTCTCTTTCACGAATAAATTATTCCTTCTGGTGACCGTTAGCTAATGAGCTTTACTATGTAACTTTCGGTTTTGTATACTAAAAAAGAAAAGATACTAAGCAGTTTATGGTAGAATTTTTTTTAAAACCTGAAGTTTGATTTGTGCAGTACAGAAATGAGCAGAATAAGTTTTTGGGAATGAGCTCATTTTGATAGTTGAAAGCAGGGTTTAAACTATGGTTGCTTTTTTCGCAAAATGCGATGAATTAATCTGAAGTTCAAGAAAAAAAACTGTGTCTGTCGCAAAATAATGAAAATTATTTAATATTCTGTCAACAAAATTTACCTTTTTTAATAACTTTATTATTTTTTTTTAAATCTTAAAATATATTTCCTATGGTAATTCAAAGCACTGTTGATTTAAATAATTTCATTGTTACGATTTTTTGAGTGATGAAAGCAACTAATATTTTTTAGCATATCACAACAACTTTTCCCCCTCGTTTTAACAGTTTTTGCAACAACGTTTTTTGAGCCCACTTAAACCCTGGGTGAAAGTAGCTCAGCTTTTTCTACAGCTAGGTGGACAGATAAAAAACAAGTATATAGAAGCTTGCTTAGGATGAGAACTATGAGCTTTGTATTTATCCCGTCACTATTTTGAGTAATAATTTCCTTTATATCTCTAATTTGTAATTCAACATGGGCTTTGTCAGACCCCACAGTTTTTACCCATTGCTGCCCAGGAGAACCAATTCAATATTTTTATAATATATATATCTGCAATTGTAATTAATTCTCTTAAGGTTTGTATTGTAAATTAAAATCGTAATTAAGGGGAAAATTCCTTTTCAAAATATAATTGAGAAATTATTAAATTAAATAACTTTCATGGTTTTCTTTTATAGTTTTTTGGCAAGCTGTGTTACTAAAAATGTATGAAGCACAAGTTACACTCACAAGGGAACCTTTTTCACTGATAAACACACTTTGAAATGAGACATATAGGAATCGATGGTGTTTGAGTTCCTTATGAAGAATATGGAATAATTTTTCTGCTAAAAGCATATAAAATTTTCTTATTAATATCCAAAGTCCAAAATTTATACTTTATATGCAAAGTCTGATATTTTTTAATTACATTGTGAGCAAAAACACTTTGAAGATTATGGATTATCGTATTTAACGGATAAAATAAAAAAAATTATGCATCAGGTAATTCAAAACATGTGAAAAATTCATATGAAAACTCAACCATTCATAATGGATATTTGATGTATTTTGCTCCGATTTGGAACAGTTGGCCATATTGGTTTCAAGTACTTACTCCATTATCTCAGCCGTCAAGTTTCTTTTACATTTCTTTTTCCAAAATATTATCTCATAAGGAAAAGAAACACATGAATATAGAACCATGCATACATGAGTATAAATAAATGAAATGTATAAATGTGTATGAGTATGAATAAATGAAATGTATGAATTCATTGACCAATTGATTGTCTTTTATGCTACAGCTATAAGATTGTCACTGACTATAACAGTATCACTTTCTTTGTCGGGTCAGAAATCACAATTGTCTTCAAAATCTAAACTAATATTTTCACTGACATTGTTATGAATTACGCTTTCGATTTTTAACAATACTTCTCGACTTTCCTCGAGTTCTTGGTCAGTTATTGCCAATGGAAGGGTATTTAATCACAGCATAATTCAAAACGAATTGAATTATATTCACTATATTTTTCATTATAGCAGAATGAGAAGCTCACAAAATTAGACTACTCGCAGATGCGAACAACATTGTATACTTGTACACAAACGTGATAATGAAATATTCTGCCAATTCATCTAAATTGGTGCCGAATATCCATTATAAATAGTTGATTTTCATATGAATTTTTTAAATGTTTTGAATTACTTGACATAATTTTTTTATCCATTAAATTCGATAATCCGTAATGATCTTACTGACTTCAAAAGTGTTTTTGCTCACGTTCAGTGTAATTAAAAAGTATCAAATCTTGCTTAAAAAGTGTCATTTTTGGACTTTAAATATTAATAAAAAAATTATGTGATTTTAGCAGAAAAATGATTCCATGTTCTCCATAAGGCATGCAAACACTATCGATTCCCATGTTGCTCATCTCAAAGTGCATTTACCAGCAAAAAGGGTTCATTTGGTACTTAGAAAGACATTCTTAAAATTTCATCACTTATCCCTGTAGTGATAATTTAGTTGTGAAAAATGTTTTAAAATTTTTACAAGGTAAAAATATGCAGGTGTGTATGCATGTATATACAAATGAATGAAGGAGATTAAAATTTTCAGCTTAAATAAAGTAGATTTCCATTTAATCTTTGATATTACTAACTTATTTCTCTTAACTGTTTGTTTATTCTGAGTCAGCACTCTTACTAAAGTGTTATTTTAAATCATGCGTGTTTGAGGAGGCTGTAAATGAAAACTACAAGCCCCTCTCTTGGTTCCAGCACTATCAATAGTGACCCAAAAATAAACAATACAAATTTATATACACGAAAGGATAATTTTTTTATGTTTATCGGGAGAATACCATTGGCGTGCAGATAATTAATGAATAAAAATGGTTTATTGTTTTATGGTATTTTGAAAATAAAAGTAATAAATTTTTACAATCGAGGAGGGGGGGTAATGTTTAGGGTCACTGATTTTAGGTTTTCTAGAATTAACTGTAATTATAATGATGAATGTTTATTCTCAATGATTCTCCCTCCCTTCCCCCAAAAAACCCCACTAAGGCGTTTTTGACTCTTGCTGTTCTTGAGCCATAAAACTAAAACATTTAACAAGCTGAGGCAGAGCAGATTATTGAGTATCTGCTCACTGTGGTATGGGGGTTGGTTCCCTAGGCTTTAAGAGGTTTGGATTTCTTGGAAAACTATAGGTCCTGGTGCACAATGACTACTTACACTGTAAAACTCATGAGCAATAATTTTCAAGATATTCTCTCTGAATTGTGTATAAATAATAATTACCCATGCCAATAATTAAAGTTTATTAAAGAACATTATATCTAACAATTCTCTTAAAGCGAAGTTCCATGAATTTTTTGTTCAAAATCCAGAACGAGAATCTAGGTAGTGTTGCTAACTTTCTTTAAATTTACATCTCGAAATACTTCAGCATAGATCTAGAATTATTTTTTTTCCCAGTTATCTAAGAATACAAGAAATATTTTGCATTTTAATAATAGAGATTTATTGACAATTTTTTTTTCCCAAATAATACTAACTAATTTAATGAGTCTTATAAGCCTTAACTTTTTTCTGTGGAGTTAGTTGTAACTCATTGACTCTTTATACATCTCTAGTACAGAAAGCTTTTCATCACAGCATGTATAAATTATTTTAGAAATTTGATTCTTAATCTATAGAAATTCACCATCTTAGAAACAATATATGTTTAGCTGTTTTAAATCATGTATTTACTCTCATAATAATTATTTATTTTATAATTTTTGAATAATTTTTAGATGGTGGGATTAGCATTTGAAGTCAACATGTTACATTTACAAAGAAAAAGTTCTGTAAAAGATAAGACATTAAAAGAGAAGTATACAGAAGTTGAACCTTCATTTTTTGATGTCTTTCAATATGCATTTTGTTTTGCTGGAGTATTGATAGGTTGGTATTATATGGCTTACAAACTCACACAAATCTATATTAGGGTGGTCCTTATTTTTCAACCTCCTTGTTTTTAAGATCTTGCTCCTAAGTTTTCTGCAACTCACCTAAAACTAATGCCAGAAAAATTTGGGCCATTTGCAGGGTTCTAATTGGTGCCGCAGAAGCCCTGATCATCACCATTTACATAAAAATTAGTATCTTTCTAGAAATTTAAATAAAATTAACATTTTATGCATGTTAATAAACTAAATAATATCAAATATACACTAAAACATAGTTTTAAATAATCATCTAGAACAAAGGAGTCATGATAGTGGGCACAGTGCGTGCATTGTTGTGTCATGGTTGTTGGAAGCACAGACAACTGTGCTTAGTCATAGCCAGTATTGCATTACCTTTCATATGAAGTGGTAGCATGTAGTTTGTTAAAAATGGCACTAAAAGGGAAACTTGCAGTAATATATATATTTGATTGGAAAAGAAACAAATCAAATATTAGGTAGCAAATTACTTTCTAATAAACAAGTACTTCAAATGTTATAATATGAGATGTTTAAAATTAAGTCTCCACAAAAGCATTCGTTTCGTAGTTCCTGAAACTCTTAAGTTTTTGGCAAAAAGCATGAACATCATTTAGAGAGCCCCAGTGTGGCATTGCTAAACTGGAAGCCCTATATAAGGAATGGATTTTGTTCTACAAATCAGCTAGTTTCATCCAAAGGACAGAAATGTGGAAATATTAATTCCATTACCACCAAGTTGGTATCAGCTCTTGATCAATGCAAGGTAAGTGACAGAGATTCTGTCCACATTTTAGCGGCTACTGCAGAAGCTTTAGTCAATAAATGCCGCACACAATAGAAGTTCATATTCATGTGTTCTTTCAGTTATTTCTCTTAATACTTGAATATGGTCTACTGTACTGAATTCACTTCGAAATCCAGCTTGTTCTCTTGGTTGAACTGCATCTAATTTTTTTCTGCAGGTGATGCATTAGCACTTTTGTGAAGATTTTATAAATAGCAGGTAACGAGCTAATTGGTCAGTAATTTTTCAAACCCTGTTTATCACCCTTTTTAAGCAAAAGAATTACTGTTGCAGAATCCCATTGGTTTGGTATGTTACCGCTGTTAAGACATTTGGTAAAGAATTTTGCAAGTATGTCTTCTTCATATTCTCCAGCTTCTTTTAGGATATCCAATGTAATACCATCATCACCAGGGGTTCTTCCTTTCTTCATATTTTTTATTTATCTTCAGAGTACTCTCCCATACATCCTGGGGAGCAGACCGTTATTCAATGCTTCGTCTGTATCGTGCTCTCATCCGCTCCAAACTGGATTATGGCTCTGTCATTTACGCCTCTGCTCGACAATCCATCTTGAAAGCTCTTGATCCTATTCACCATCAGGGTCTCAGACTGTGTACAGGTGCATTCCGTACCTCACCAGCTTTAAGGCGTATGCAGCTCTCTCTCAACTATTATACGAAACTTAAATCACTGCCCACTCACCCTCTTTGGAATGTCGTTTTCGAACCTCGTTCAGCCTTGCTTTTTAATGCTCGCCCTTCATGCATTCCTTCATTTGGTATTCGGATGGTTAAACTAACCAGAGAATTAGGTATAGATTGTCGGAGCATTGCTCCTACACATACTAATTTATCACCGCCTTGGGTCATACCTTCCGTGGACATCCATTGGGATCTGGTTAACCACAGCAAAAGCACTACACCTAATGCTTTTTACCAGCAGTTATTCTCTGAATTTCAGGATCATTTTCAAGACTTTAATTTCATTTTCACAGATGGGTCCAAAACTGAAACAAATGTGCATTTGTCATTAACAACAGTGCCATTGCAGAAAAAATCCCCCCCATCATGCTCCATTTTCACAGCAGAACTTTACGCCATTTCCATGGCTCTTACATATATTTCAACTCATAGCTTAATTCCTTGTATAATTTGTACCGATTCTCAGGGCTTTTTAAAAGCACCGGAATCCTTTAAATATTCACCTCATCCTATTTTATCCAAAATCCATTCACAACTGCAGCACCTGCACGATTACTCCAATATTAAATTCTGCTGGATCAGTGCTCACATTGGTATCAAAGGGAATGAGGCTGCTGATGCAGCTGCAAGGGCAACGAACTCACCACTTGCTTCTAGCCAACTTCTTCCTTTCTCTGACCTGAAACCAATTATCAAGACCTGTGTGAATCAAAGGTGGCAGGAGGAATGGGATCATCAAACCAATAACAAATTGCGGAATATTAAACATACAATTGGTAACTGGCCCTCCTCATACCGTAAAAATCGGAAAGAGGAGGTTCTCCTTGCTAGACTTTGCATTGGGCATTCCCATCTCACCCATAGACATCTGTTGGAAGGAAAACCAGCACCAATTTGCCAAGTGTGCAATGAACCCATGAGTGTTTTACACATTTTAACTCAATGCCCCTATTATAGACTTGCCCGCACTCTTACTTTTAACTCTTCATCACTGTCTGACATTTTGAATGACCATGCTGACCATACGCATACGCATGTTTTTAAATTTTTAAAAAGTACTGGTTTTTACTACAGTCTTTGATTTTACCATGTTTGGCGCAGTATAGCCCAGATGCTCTTGCGCCATAAAAAAGCCAAACAAACAATCTATATTTTTTATTGCAAATGAAACTTCTTCTTTTAAGATTTTAGGAGCTATTCCTTCGACTATTTCAATGTCTTCGTTTAATTCACTGTTACTTTCGTATAGATTTTTGTAGAATTCTTCAACTCTTCTAAGTATTTCTTCCCTATTTCTTGTTACGGTGCCATCCTCTCCTTTTAATGCAATGATGTGTTTCTTCCCAACAGATAAACTTCCTTTAACAACCCTAAGGCTCTTGTTATTTTCAATGGCTTTCCTTACTAGCTCACAGTTGAATTTTCTTATGTCTTCTTTCATGCTTTTGCGCAGAGTTTTACAAAGTTCTATGTACTCAATCCTGGAACTGGTATTTTGATTGTCCACCTTCATATCTCTTCGCCTTTTCATGAGCTGTTTCGTCTTCTCAGATAATTTGCTATTGTGCTTTGTTACATGTTACACGGGTCAGTTTCTTTAAATCCACCCTCTTACATACTTGTTTCCTAATGAGCTTCTGCCTTTCTAGTTTAGTATTTAAGTGCACTTTACATCTCACCATTCGATGATCACTTCCAGTATTAAATCTGTTCAGTACGCTGCAATCTTCAATAATTGATTTCTTGTTTGCCAGGATATAGTCAATTTCACTAGTTCCCCCATTTGGGTGTTTCCATGTCCATTTTCTTTGCGGTTTCTTCTTAAAAAATGAATTCATGATGCTAAGATTTTCAGCTTCTGCAAATTCGATGAGTTGATCGCCACGTTCATTCCTTTCCCCATATCCGTATTTACCAACCGATGTCTCTCCTTGTTCCTGTTGTCCAATTCTTGCATTGAAATCCCCCATGATGAGCTTGATATGTTGTTTCCCTTTGGTGTGTAGCTGTTTGATTTCTTCATAAAATTCTTCAACCTCTTCGTCGGTATGGCTTGATGTTGGTGCATATACCTGTACTATTTGAAGTTGGTATCGCTGGGTTAGTTGAACAACGAGCCTCGCTGCTCGATCTGATGTACTTTCAACTTCCAGAAGACAGTCTTTAATTCTTTTGTTGATTAAGAAGCCAACACCACTTGTTCTTCCAGTTTCCGTTCCTCTATAATAAAACAAATGTCCACTTTTAAGTTCCACCAACTCTTCACCTTTTCTTCTAACTTCACTGAGTCCTACAATGTCCCATTTGATCTTGTCTAGTTCCTCTTCCAATTCCTGAAGTTTTGCTTCAGAAGCAAGGGATCGTCCATTAAACGTAGCCAAGGTCAATAACAAACGGCAGCCTGGGCCATTCCAGTGATTCTTAGCACCCCCTGCTTTCATGCCACGCTGACCGCTGCCTTGATCAGGAGCACTCCAGCACCTGGAGACTAGGGGCCATGGTTTCTGGTGTGTCAACATAATGGAGGAATTAGCCATAATTTCACCACGCTGGCTAGACGGGTTGGTGAATTAGCCCTCCCCTTCCGCCTTTCTATCCGTGTAGCAAATATTAATTTGCCACATAAATAGAAAGCTCAGCCTGCACCACTTGAAGGCGGGGTAGGACACTAGGTTACTGGCCTGGCCGGTTCCACACATCGTCACATACGTTCAGCGTGTGGGTCTCCTTCCAGTTAGATACCAGCAACCCTTTTTCAGTCTACACACACACACACACATATATATATATATATATATATATATATAGTCATCATCAATCCACTGCAGGATGAAGGCCTCCTCTGCATCTTTCCAACGAAGTCGATCTTGTGCTTTTATCTGCCATTTTGGTCCATCTGTTGTCAGTTCTTCTAGCAATATGGCCTGCCAACTTCCATTTCAAATTTCTTACCTTCGCAATGATATCACAAACTTTTGTTTGATCTCTTATCCAACTACAGGTCTTTCGATCTCGTCGCGTGATACCAAGCATCTGCCGCTCCATGTTCCTTTGTACCACTCGTAACTTTTGGATACCTTTGGCAGTTGATGTCCATGTCTCACTACCATAAGTCAGAACAGGTAGGATGCATTGATCGAAAACTTTCCTCTGTAAAGAAATAGGGAGCTTTTTTTTAAAAATTATTTGTAGCCGGTAGAATGCTTGCCAGCTAAGCTCGATACGACGTTCGATCTCTTGATTTATGTCGCCTTTCATCGTAATTCGTTGACCAAGATAAATATAATTTTCAGCTTGCTGTATTTCTTCTCCCAAAACAACGATTTTCTTAGTTTCGACGAACTTATTAAACATGAAAATGCTTTTCTTCAAGTTGATTTTCAAGCCAGATGTTTCTCCTTTCATTCTGAGATCTTCAATGAGTCTTTGGAGCTCTTCTGGATCTTTTACGAAAAATACGATGTCGTCGGCGTATCTTAGATGGTTTAAATAAGCTCCATTGATTTTTAAGCCTTTTTAATCCCAGTCTAATTTACGAAAAACTTCCTCAAGGCAAGTTGAAAATAGTATGTGCGAGATTGTGTCTCTCTGTCATATACCTTTCCCTAGGTTAATTTAAACTTTGTGTCTGTTTATAGATATATTCACTTTTGCTTTACCATATATGGACTGGAGTAAGCTAACATAAGCTGGGTTCACACCTTGGTTACCTAGTGCATTTAAAATATATGGTTTGAAAATTGAGTCAAAAGCTTTTTCGTAGTGGATGAAGGCAATGCATAATGGTAAAGTGTATTCATTGTGTCTTTCTATTATTCTCTGAAGAACCTGAATGTGGTCAATCGTACTAAAGACAATTTTAAACCCTGCTTGTTCTACAGGTTGCGCATCGTTTAATGTTCTATAAATTCTTTTTGTAATGAATTTGCTAAAAATTTTGTACATAGTAGGGAGAAGGCTAATTGGACAATAGTCTTTAAGATCATCTTGGGCTCCTTTCTTATGCAAAAGAATAACATCACCATTTTTCCATGCATTAGGAATTTTTTGTTCCTTAAGACATTTTGAGAAGAGATTTGCCAATATTTTGTGAAGCGTTTTACACCCAGCTTTTAACATTTCAGCAGAAATGCCATCTTTTCCTGTGGATTTCCCATTTTTCATTGATCGTATGGCATCTGTTACCTCTGATACTAAAACATCCGGCATTTCTTCTGTAACTACAATTGTTGGCAGATTTTGCTGATCGTTACTTTTATAGAGGTCTGTGTAGAATTCTTTTACCCTCTTAAGCATTTCCTGGCGTGTTCTGCATACTGAGCCGTCATTACATTTTAAGGCAAATATTTGCTTTTTTTTCATTTATTAGCCTGCGTTTTGCATTTTTGATGCCTTCATTGTCTTTATATATATATATATAATTTAAATGAAAGGAACTTTTTAAATTTTTACACACATACGTACATACATACACACACACACACACACACACATATATATATATATCGAGATCCCCATCCGCCGCGGAATCTTTCAAGGAGACGCACTAAGCCCCCAGTGGTTCTGCTTGGCGTTAAACCCCTTGTCAAGGATGCTG